>CM021526.1:16802105-16818360 GCA_010994315.2 Pisaster ochraceus | reverse complement strand
AGTAAACAAGAATCAGAAGTTCACAAAGTTTATTCACAAAGAAGTATCACCGTTGACATGACTGATATTATCTTTGGTATTCACAGAAGGGTGACGGACATTCGAGTCGAGACTACAAGACGGTACGTACAAAGGAACAGATCAGCGAGAGTTTCAACTTCTTCATTGATGGGGATCCCATCCTCCAGGCCAAGTACATCCGTCGCTTAAAGGCCATCCGGGCAACGCTGGAATCCTCAGAGTTCTTTGCACAACACGAGGTATATTCGTTTGCTCCTTTTTTTATTAAAACTTTGACTCTCTAGGCCCACTTCCCTGCAGGTGACCTCAATCCTCCGGTATCCTCCTCTCCTTTGTCACCCATTGCCAGCGTGTTTGGACCTTGATAAGATTGGAATGCCTGACCCAGTCATGAGCAATTCTCAGTCCTTCTGAAACGTTCATTTTGGCAAAGGGGATATGAAATGATATCGGAGGTTTGGGGTTTAAATTGTTGTGACTCAAGACAGAGCATTACTTTCATCAGCGCATAGCAATGAATCAGAAATGTTTGCTTAGTATGTGACCTTAGACTGCTAGAATTTGTTGGGGGGGTATCCACAAGGGCTTGTAAGAGCTCAACATTCTTACTGGACCACAAATTGTTTTATGAGTCCAGAATCAAAATGAGAAAAAAACTTGCGACACAGTTTAGCATGAAAACTTTATTTGAACAAGCACTATTAAAACAAGATTGATCTCATTTGTCTTATTGGAAGATGTTTCGCATTGAGGTATTATTGTTCAATTGGAAAATACAAGATCCCTGGACTCCAGTCAAGAGTTTACAGGCCTGATGCTAAAATTACTGGCCTAATGCTAAAATTACTGGCCTCTGGTCTTCTGTCCAGTATAAATTTCAAGCCTTGTTAGCATAGATTTCATAAAGTTACATTTTGTAATAGGAAATGCGGACTGATCCTTTTCTATTGAAAAAAAAAAAGACAAAAAACTCAGCAGATGAATGGGATGACTATCTTTCTTTTTTTAACTGTTTAAAAAACAAGGTGACTTGGTTCATGAAGTAATTAACTTTATATTTAAAGAGTTTTATACTGGTTATACCATGTGTAATATTGATCTTCATAACAGTGCACTCATCACTGTAAGTCTCCCAGTATGATAGTACCAAGTTATTATGTCATCAGAAAGTTCTATAAAAAAATCAACACTGGCCGCTTGTTGGTTACTTTGAGTTTGAAAGAAAAGCAAGACGACTTCTCCTCGTGTGAAGCTCTTCAGTGTATACTCCACTTGCAAAGTTGCAATAATTACAGGCATGTACCTTAATTTAATGAAAATAAATTATCAAATCATAGATTTACCCTTATTGTTTCTTGCACAGGTCATCGGCAGCTCCCTTCTGTTTGTGCATGATAAAGCAGGAAAGGCAAGTGTGTGGATGATTGACTTCGGCAAGACCACTCCTCTTCCCCAATCAGAGACGAATGACCACCGCACCCCATGGGTAGAAGGGAACCATGAAGACGGCTACCTGTTTGGACTGGATATGATGATTGATGTATGGTCGAACATGAAACCCAGAGAGTTTCCGGTTGAGGCTAACTCTGTGAAACCCTCTGTCAAAAGTAATCCCACTTCTGACACCACTCCGACTGCATTGAACAATGATCCCACTTCTGACACCACTCCCACTAGATTGAACAATGATCCCACTTCTGACACCAATCCAACTGCAGTAAGCACCTCCTCAGGATCATTGAGTGTCTCCTCTTCCATACTCCCTGCTGCCTCCTCCACACAACCTCCCATCATCACAGCAGCACCCTCGTAGCAGACGGCCGGACACTGCCTCGGCTAACCTTTCACTAGTTGCTGCAACAGCTTCATTGGTCATTGCAGATCTTTGTAATAGCTCAGTGATTCCATCTGGATCTAGCTGACAATTTTCTAGCATGGTATAGACATGCTAATACTTTTTTCAGGTGGGTGTCCATATGTGACCCAAAGTCTTTCAAGCTGCACATTGGTGAGGTGTTCATGTAATGCACGGATTTTATATTGTAAAATTACAGTCTGAGTGCTTATTGTAATTTTTCCCCAATTTGGAGTGAGATGTAATGCTAGATTTTTCCAACTCCAGTATCAAAACAAGTAAATACACTGATTTTTTATGGAATTGTTCTTTGGATGTGCACCAACCTTGCAAAAGCTGCATCACAGTTAACAGTGCTCAGCCATTTAATTAATTCGTTAATTCGTTTAATTCGTTAATGCCAGCCGACAAGTTTTATTTAAGCAATTTTTATTTTTCCTGACTGTTAATCATTCCACTATAGAGGTTATGGCCAGCTGTGAAGTACATGCACATATGGCAAGTGCCCGTGTGAATGTGACAGTTGCCTTGATGCTAGTAGAGGTTCCCTTTTTGCCTGGGTGAAATTGTGTGTCTCTTCATTGTTTCAAGTTTTAAAGCATTTTGTGTTGATACCGGTATGTACATTTCAGAGTCCCACTAACACTCCCATACTTTCATGATTGTCTTTGAAACTCACTTGGAAACAACAACAACAACAACAACAACAACATTTTCAAGCCCCTTTGAGCATCCAGCGATTGCAAGCATTATCATATATATTTGTTTTTCCTTGTAGAAAACTTACTATTGAATATTATTCTAGTTATGATTTTTAATCATTTCAGTTCTGACCGAGTAGAAATGACAGGAAGTGACTGCAGGTAAAACATGCAAGCGTTTTGCTTGGTTAACCTGCTGTCAACTATATTTTTCCAGCTGGTTGTGAAGATTTTTTTAAAGATTGTCACAGAAAGACCTGACAAATCTTGAGTATACTTTGAGCAGTTTTTGTTTTGAAATAGTCCCCAAGAGTAACTTGACTCCTGTAAATGTAAGTAATCCACCTCTCAAGAGGGAGTCTATTTTAAAAGGACTTGTCCCAACTTTAGATTCGCTCAACTATAGAAAAAACCCTTCAGCTTGGGCCATTAAGCCATGTCAAATTTCACTTTACGTTTTCTTGAAGTGTATGTAAAAACAAATGATTTATCCGCATCATGTCTTGATGTTATTTTTTAGTCATCTCCAAGCAAACCTCAAGATTCGTGTTTACATTGGGTTTTTTTCCCCCATTTCTTTTCAGATAAAGAGATAACAATATTTTTAAATTATGTTTTAATATGGGAAGCCTTTTAGAAGATCTTAACTATATGTTTTATTTATTTTAAATTTCAATCATTTTGGCAGTTAGATGTTTTTATTGGTTTGTTTAGTTTTATTTTCTCTGTTCATTTTGTTTCTTTTGAAACCAACCAATCCATTATGCGGTTATTTTGGCTCATCTTATCGGGTTTTTAAAAACCTAATTGCTTCTTTTTATTCATTTTATTTCCCTTTTTTAATACAGAAATTATGACCTGCCCACAATTTGAGAATGTGGCCTTACCCGTACTGAGGCCATAACAGCCAAAATATTCAGAACAGCCAGAAATAGCTATCAGATTTGAAAAACTTCAACTCAACCCAAAAGGTCAAAGTAAAGCTTGTGTCCAATACATAATTTTCTTTTTCAATTTTTTTTTCTTCTGACATTTCATCGGAAAAGTTGGTTCAAAAATAACAAAAACAATAGTTTTTTTTCTTCAAGATAACTTGATTCCTCAGTTCTGATTGGTCGATCCACAGCAACAACCGTATGATGTGAAACCAATTGCCTGGTCCATATCACCTCCTGCATGTTGTGCTATTTGAAACTGTGCATCAAGTTTGCTTGAAGATCAATTCATTATCAAACACCTGCTCACGGAATACGGAAAAAAGTAGCAATCAGTCATATCCACTACCAATGTACCAATGGAATCCTGCAAGCCTCGTGGTCATGTTTTCCCAAGAAAAGCAGGCTATGTTAGGGATTTTCAGCAGCACATTCATCATATACATGCATACTTTGATTTGGGTAATGAAAATAAGAACTTTGAGTTTGAGGGATAACTTTCTCTCACATGGCAATATTTCAGACAAAACGTTTTTCAGGATAACTGGTAAGGTTTGTATAACAAATGCCTTTCATGTTAAACGCCATAAATTCATGGCATTTCCCCTTTTTTTTATCATTGCCAATTGTGTATTATACCTTTAACATGTCCTAAGTATGTCCGAATTGTTTTGGTCTCTCTTGAGCACAAGCATATATGTTTTTAGGTGATGTGTGTTTGATACCACTGGAAAGCTGGAATTCTACTGAATTCTTTGGTGGGTGCAGGCGGCAAGTTTTGAAGGGGAAACCTTAAATATTGTTCCTGAGGACCATTCTAGCTTTGATTTTGATTCCGCCCCTGCCTCCTACCAAACTATAAATATTGCCACTTCCTTGTTAAAAAAAATTTAAAACTCTGGAGATTTTAAGCCATATTGTAGATATTTTTTATTTAAGAGAGCATGAGTAATATTATTGTAAACGTCTTTGTTTGTAATTATTATGCGCATATATTTAAGGTTAATTCAGTTATGATGGAACTATTTTGGTGTGTTTTTAGTTTTGTAGTTATAAATACTGCATTTCCTCATTCCATTTCTATGGTTGATATGATTTTATTGTTAAGGGTGCTGAAACGTCAAAGGATTTCCAAAGGATTACTGGCCTCCAAGGTGTTGGACACCGCTTTAGGAGTAAATTCGGGGGATTCCTAAGGAAGTTGTGTGCTGAACTCATTGGCACAACGCTTTGAAATGGGGGATTTTTTAAAAATATATATATTTATTTGTCTTTTAGCATTCCAAAATAAGTTAAGACATCTACTCAATGAATTTAGTGATTTGGATAATCGCAGCGTTCTCCCTTCACAGTGGTCCGCTGTCCAAATGCCAGTTAAAACACCCGAGGACCAGTCAGATTTCTGTCCAACTAGTCCTGCTGGCTAGTTTATTGCTGAGGTCCCATGCTCCATGTAAACCATTTTATATCAGCTCAAATTCCATGCTGATGACAATGTTGAAAGAAAATATGGACCAGTGAAAATGCTGGCGGACTAGTGACATGACAAGCTAACTAGTCCTGCTGGCTAGTCACTGAAAAAAAAATATTAGGGCGAACCCTATGCTGTAATCTGGCACGTGGAAAGTGTGTTATTTGTGCTGTACTCTGGCTCATGGAAAGTGTGTTATTTGTGCTGTACTCTGGCACCTGGAAAGTGTGTTATTTGTGCTGTACTCTGGCACTTGGAAAGTGTGTTATTTGTGCTGTACTCTGGCACATGGAAAGTGTGTTATTTGTGCTGTACTCTGGCAAATGATGCTTCTTTATTCAAAGAGGCCCTGACACACTTACTAACGTTTTTACCAATGTGTTCACAACCTTTGGCTAAACATGCTTGGGAAAAGTTTGTTTTTCTTTGTTCATTGAGCATTGTGTCTTTTATTCCTACAAAGAAAATGGGATGCTTGTGAAATTTGGCAACTTAAAAAAAATGATTATCTAAGTTGTTTTATATAACGGATGTTTTCTACCAAGGATATTCAAATTATTAAGTTTGTACAAAGTCAGCTTCAAAATGCACTTAATTGAGCCTAATAAGAATTAAGAGTTGTACCTTTTTTGTGTTGTTAAATCTTTACTATGCAGTTTAGGAAAAAATGATGGAATGAACATTTCACAGTTAAATCAGTATTTTGCTACTATTTCCTTCATATTGTGTACAGGAATATAAAATATTATGTGGTATGTTTACTATGTTTGCTTGATTAATTATGTTGCAAATGGGTTCCACACGTGCTCTAATATTCCATGTATGTAAACTCACGTTCTGTACAAATTGTTTTTAAAAAGGGATTAAAAATGATAGTTGTTTTTCCAGCACTTAATTTGCTTGTGTTTCACTTGGCAATGCTATTCAAAATTTGAGTACAGACAGTAGCTGGCAAAATTTTACAGTTTTTCTGTTGAATTGACAGATATTTTCTGATTTAAAATTCCATTCAGATTAAGAAAAAATTTGTTCCTGTGCTTTGTCTCTGAGAAAAGATTTTTAAAAAGTCTTTGTTAGAAATTAGCTAATTTCAGTGGAGTTAATTATTAAACTGAAGACATTTGCTGTTCTTGGGGGAAACAAATTTTCAATTATTGTACCAGGGTTCAGGCATGATATTGTTCACACTTAAGTCTGATTCCTGACTTTTTTTGCCCTGGGAAAAATCAGGGGGAAAAATATGTTATTAAAAGGCCTAAAATGTCTATTAGAGCCTACACCATATGTACATGTATGTAAGTCAGCCCTGTACTCTGTAAAATGTTCCTACTTTTTCCCAAGTACCAAATATCGTGTCTGAGAGTTGTAGGTGTGACCATTTTTATGAGAACAAGTATTTTCTAGGTTTTACATGTCAACACATATGAGTAAAGAATATTTCCCAAGTACAAGAATAATGTCATTTTCTCCTCTCACTATCTACCAGTAGACTTTCATGAGTAGAAGTACATAAATTAGACTTGAAGCTAGATTCCATTGTTTCTTCTGTGTGGACAAATAACAGTAAATTTATCACAAAGTCTAAGAAAAGTAACACCAAGGAGTTGACTATAAGAGGGGAGAGACAAACTTTCTTTGAGTACCAGTACAGGTAGTTCCTACTTTATGTCTCACAATGTAAAGTTGGCCATCTCTATGGGCAATGATTTTGAATGCCTGCTATATACGTTTATACTGGTGGGCTGCACACAGCAGTTCCATCAAATTCCTTGCATGATTGGTCGGTGAATCGCTTGGCTGCGTAGAGAGAAAAAAAACGCTTGAGGCGGTCCAAAGCCAAAACCCAAGTTGCCCGTGAAGATGGTGCCTGTTGAGAACTATCTATACATTCATGGTCTCAGTGAGCTCAAGAAGTGGAGTACAGATAATGTTATCCCCTAAATCTCAACTAAGAGAACACTTTCATGAGTCGTAAGATAACAGGGCAGTGACCTATATGTACGGGGTAAAAAGACATTAATGAGAAAAAGACAAGAATGAGTAAAAGATAACTTTCATTAGTATGGATTGGCTCTACAAGTACGTCAACTCTGAACATCCTCTCACTAAACACTCAAGTCAACGGTATAGTGTTGAGTTAGTGTAAAGTTGGTGCAAAGTTAGCAATTAAATGTAGAACCCATAACATTTCTGTAATAGGTGCTATGACTATTATTCATTCGACTCTCTGACCTGTTCTCTCATCCGTTCAAAATTTTCAGTTGAAATTGATTATAAGACATATAAGACATAAGTAGAAACGTTTTTGCTGGCATCATCAACATTTTACTTTCTAAAGCGAGGATGTAGCATAAACATTTGGGACTGATTGTTCATTACAACTCTTTAGCTTCCAAGTAGTACCTAATCGTGAAAGTTTCATCACATCAGACTGCAATTTTCGTTTGTCTTGTAAGCAACTAAATCTAAGTACATTGTCAGTATGTTTTAATCTTTTTATATTGCCATATGGCAGCCATTTTGTAGTTTAACAGGAACCTTTCATTCTCTCTAAATGATAATAATAATAGATTGGTTGGTACTCGTACCCACTTTACTGTATGACTTTCAGATTTGTATTAATGTATTATTTGGGTGTTCCAGCTGACTTTCCCTTCTCAAAATGTACATATACAGGGCCCAATTTTATAGAGCTACTTAAGCACAAAAAGATGCCAAGCACAACAGAATTGTGCTTACCAGAATAAGGTGTCCAGCCAAAATACCATTTTACATGTACACAATGTGACTGGTATCCTGCCTGTTATTGCTTAGCAGAAAATGGGTTAAGCAGCGCTATGAAATTGGGCCCAAATCAGTAACTCATGGAATATTTCATTTGTATTTATACAGTGTTCATAGATGTCGCAAAGGGATGGTGCAAAGGGATTGTACCTTCCTTTCAATACATGTATTTGTTTTTCTTCCTGTGTAAACACTCTGTCAGAAATGGGTGCTCGCGTCTTTTGAGACTACAGTTATGGTTTAGCAAATGGCTCTGTTTAGTCCATGTGTTTCGTGAAGAAGGATGAGAGTTTATATAAAGCAAGACATTTTCTCAGGGTGATTGGGCCTTGTACGAGCTTAACATCAAGGAATCTATCAAGTACTTTCTAGTTTGTCTTGTTGGTCGTTTTGAAATTTAGGTTGTTACCAATGCTGCATCATCCCTTTGAGTTTGAGGTTAAAGGCAGTCTGGGAGGAATAATCATTAAGTGCACTTCAAAATGACTTCAAGCAGGTTTAATTTAATACAGGTTGTAAAAAAAAAGGGAACCGTATAGGGACAGAGGCTGTGAAATTTGGGTTTTTTCTTATGCCAGTTTGTATGATACAAATTTAACTTTCATCAATAACATTTTACCTGTACCTCATTATACATGAAACTGTAGAGAAAATTTTTGCTATTGTATCTTTAGTTTGTGAAGTTGAGGTAATTTAACTTCAGGAAGCGTTGATTTAGTCGTCAACGACGTATTAATTGTTTTACCAGGTGAAAACACTATCACTTGCCATTCTTTGTAGAGTTATATAGCGAGTAGAAACAATTACATGATAATTCAGAGATGGATCAAATGCGTCAAATGTCTTTTTGTTCTTGTATCTTGTCTAAAATTTCAGTTTCCAATTTTCTTTTTAAAAGGGATCTGTCTATTGACCCATGCGCGATACGGACGCACCTTTGCAAATTATGCGTGTACCAGTACCATAGCCACCATTTTGAGCCTAAAATGGCAGACAGGATAGGCCTGTGTAGCCTAAGTGTGTTGTTCGTCGTGAAATGGCTCAATAGACCCCTTGCATGTGATATCACAAGACCCAAACAGCGCCTTCACTGAGGTCAGTGAAGACCTATCATTGGCTGAGAGTTGTGCGTGGTGCGTACGCGTTTCCATTGTCTGAACCCAGTGCTGGCGGCCAATGCAAGGGGTCTTTACACTGACTGTCATTCACTTCTGTCATCCTGTATTAGAATCTGAAGTTGGTTTTGAAACTCTTGGCTGAACACACTCAATTCAAGCTGATCACACATAATGGGAGATATCTGGGACTCTTCTGTGACTGTTTTGTTCACAATCTGTAAGTATACCTTGTTAATCTTTCTTTTGATGAAGCCCTATCATTGCTAATTTTTACATTTTTCATTTGAATCCTGCCATGAAATTTGTTGTCCTTTTCAACATTTTTCAAACAATTTTTTTAAGTCGTCTGGCCTCCTGTCACGGGTTAGGATTGGTGGTCTAGCGATGAGACATTCGCACTAGAATGGCAGGGTTCATGGGTTCGAATCCCACCCGAGTAATACGCATGTGAATATTTGTTTGTGCTGCAGGACGCAGGAGTATACAGTTCACACATAAGTGCAAGTTGAAAATTTGGAAAATTTGTTGTTGTTTCCTTTGCAATTATCACATCATTCTAGTAAAGGTATTATACAGGATTGGTAGAGCTGAAAAATTAATATTTCAAGACTAACCATTTTACTTTTAGGACAGACTTGAAACAGGGTATTCCCAAAAAGCCAAGGCTTGAGGCAGTCATGTCCAAGCACAAACATGCAGAAATCCATTTAATACATGTACACACACACACAAAATAACAAACCTCCAAGTTCTTTGCCGTACATGTAGTATATATTTTTTCTTCTGTGACGTAATTTTTTAAGAAAGGTTTTCCAGTTAAAGTATCCAGGAAAAACCAACGTGCAGTAAACTTTTTTCCAGCAAAATTTGAGCATTTTTCCATGCTATGCCAACAAGAGTGGCACCGGCGCAATAAAGGAAAAGTACAGCAATTTGTTTTTATTCTAACTATCTAGACTTAAAGGCAGGGTGTACTTTTGGTAACTACACGTTAATGACAACAACAAAAATTACTTGGTAAAGTGCGCTGGAGGGCTGTTATACGACCCCCTTTTAAGTAGTGCAGTATTGGAGAAAGAGGACATTTTTCACCCAAACTTTTTCACAGGCATCTGAAAGCACCCAAGTCTATGCAACAAGGGTCCTTTTTGATTTTATTTTTTTCTTCTTTCATTATTTTCTTGCAACTTCAATGACCAATTGAGCCAAAAATTTCACAGGTTTGTTATTTTATGCATATGTTGGGACACGCCAAGTGAGGATACTGGTCTTTGACAATTACCAAAAGTATACCCTGCCTCCAAAGACATACATCATAAGGCTGTAAAAGTATTTCATTACAATAACTGGATCTCTCGTTGAGGTTTCAGAAATTGTCTTGTTGAAAATTTATTTGCCATACTTTGTCATCCTTTTGTCTTCAGATGTGAGCTGTCAAAGCAAAATCTCCTCTAAACATTAATGAGCTTTTAGAAATGTAATTAGTAAGTTTGAAATCAGGATATCACTGTAACACGAAAGAAGGAAATAGAATCCGTACCATCCCTCTAGTAAAAAACTGCCTCGTTGACAACTTGATTTAATTTGCCATACTTTGTTGTCCTTTTTCCTTTAAATGAGAGTTGTAAAAGCAAAAACTCCTTTAGTTTTATACACTAATTTTGAAATGGGGTGTTACTGTACCATCCCTTTAAGCACAAAGGAAGCGATGATCTGTTATTATCTGTTGTTCTGATACTTATTCAGACCCGAAAGTGCATCATTAGATGACAGTTTATCTTCCGGTACGTAAACGCTTCACTATAATGTATTCCACACATCACTTGTCATAACACTTTGTCTTTTTTTTTTTTTTTTTTTAGATGTCAGTTCTGTGTGGTGTAAACACCACAGGAAGAGGATCGCTGGTATCAGAGCCAGGACTCTGGAAGGCTGTTTGAGGTTGTGGTTTCCTTCCTTTGATAGCCCAAGCCAACTTTTGCTGTGTTGCTTGTAGATAGCTGTCACCCGATGCATCCAGGATGGACGTTTTTTTGTGCTAAGTGACTGCGGACAGCTACTTCAATTAGCGGTTTGTAGCTGTAGAAACAACTGCATTCAGGTAAGCACACTGTGTTTTAAACAATTGTATTATTGGTAAATAACCACATTTTGCGCTCGATGGGTGGCATGGTGTACCCCGCCTATTTGTGTTTTTGGTTGTGAGGATGTCTACCCACTCAAACCGAGGACTTTAACAAAAGGGATCTGGGTGTTCCGACAGAGTGAGAATGCCCTCGCTTCAGTTTTATGTACAAAACCATTAGGGTTTTCTTAAAATAAAATTTAAAAGGTGCAAACAATGGGAGAACAAAGACATGTCCTCCAATTTTTGAATTTACAAATGTGTGCTCTGGGAATCTCAGGAATACGTTACAGGATTTTAGGGGGGTACTTCTGTACAAGAGGAAAAGAGTGTGTTAAAGTATGGGAACGTATCGGGCATGGTAAAGGGGAAGAGTGTGTTAGAGTATATGAACATTTGGAGGGGGGGCGGAGACTCCCTCTGCCACATATTGGGCATGGTATAAATAACTGATGGAACAGTGGTCCCTCCTGTTAACTTGCTGATCACATCACTATTACAGAAAATTTGATCTGTCCAGTGTGATCATGTCGCTATTAACAAAACTGTTCATGCCAGAGTGAGCATACATAAATGTACCTTGAAGTTATGTGTAAATTTCCCAAAAAGTGTCATTGAAATATGCAATCAAGGCTTAGATGGTACTGAATAATGTTTGGAGACAATTTGTAATGCGCGAAATATGGATGTCAACCAAATAAGTATCATGAAAACCTACAAGATTTCCAGAGAAATCAGCTTATGTATTGGTTTTTGTTTGAAATGTGCAGCATGCATTGATCAATCGAGGTCACAGATGATGTCAGTTTGGAACTATAGGTACAATTTGATAAATAAGGTCCGTAGATGTTCAAATGTTGTTGAGTTCTTTCGAAACTGTTGAGTTCTTACTGTTGCTTGTTTCAGAGAAATACACTACATGGAGGACAGGTTGATGCTACAAGCTGAGAAGAGACTAGAACTGGAGAAAAATTTTTTTTAACTCTGCGAATTCTAACTTAAGCAGTAGCCTTGTGCCAAGGCTGTAATTAACTTCTGTTCGAGTCAATTGTCCTTTGTTCACATCACAAGAGTTCAACATCCCATGGTATTATGAGGCTGAAACGTGTTGTCATGGCAACTGCAGGGTTTCTTATGAGCCTCACCTTGTTGTTATTTCTGAGGGAGGACGTCTTAGGCGGAAACTTCAAAAGAAATGTGAGCTTCAACAGCATGTTCAGCCCAAAGTTTGAGAATGTGTACCGCGACCCTCAACCGAGTTCAGTTGAGCTGAGTTGTTACAGACTCAATAACTGGTGGGCCACTGAGGAACTCAACCAAGTCAACTTTGAATGTCGGAAGCACTTCCCACGGGCTCTCATCGTTGGAGCCAAGGGCTGTGGATCTTGGGTTCTGAGGAACCTCCTAGCCGTTCATCCAGGGGTGGCGACCCCAATGCAAGACACCAACTTCTTCTCTACGTATTATTACAGAGACTTGGCATGGTACTTCAACCGAATGCCTCACGCCACTGAACTACAACTCACCATAGAGACATCATCTGAATATCTCACCTACCCCGGTGCAGCGGAAAGGATCTCAAAAGACATCCCTGACGTCAAGATCATTGCGTTATTGTGCAACCCAGTGAAGCGAGCCTTCACTGAATACTTCCAAACCAAGGGGGACGAGTACCTCTTAAACCGGACAGACAACACTAAGTTAAGCCTCAAACAAGCACGGGATAAAGTTGCAGTTCAAAAAGCATGGGATGATTATGCAAGAGATAACCCCACTCAATACCTAAGGAAGAGCTCTTTTCAGAAGACGGTACTTGACAAAAGAGGAGAAATTGTACAAGATTCTCTTTATATTGACAAAGGGATCTACGCTAAGCATGTGCAACAATGGCTTCATCATTTCCCGAAACAGCGTATGCTTTTATTGGATGTAGATGGAGACTCCATTCTCAAACATCCTGTTCAGCTGCTAAACAAAGTCGAGAAGTTTCTGGGACTGTCTTCATACTTTCATGAGGACAACTTCCTCATTGATAAACAAACTGGCATGAACTGTTTAGCAAAACCCTTCAGCGCCTGTATGGATTTGAACAGCAGAGGGCGCCCTAAACCACAGATGACCAAAGAACTCCAAGAAAAACTCACAGCTTTTTATATGCCTCACAATGCAGAGCTGGAAAAGTTATTAAATGTAACACTGATGTATCATTAAGGAAATTGTATACAATTCCTTAATATATTGAATGCATGTACCAAAGTCGCGTATCGTGACTAATTGTTACCTGGGCCCAATCATAGAGCTGCTTGAGCAGAAAAAACTGCTTAACAATTTCCTGCTATTAGCAGAAATGAGCAGGATACCAGTCGTAGATTGTACATGTGACATGATAGTTTGGCTGGTAACCTTATTCTGGTAAGCATCGCTTTGATGTTCTTCGCTTCTTTTTGTGCCTATAAGCAGCTCTATGAAATTGGTCCCTGAGCTGATGTAAACTTACGATAATCTTGTACCTAAGTAACAGTTGTTGTTTACTTAAAAATGTATTATTAATTTGTCTTTAAAACCTGCACTACTAATTTAAATAATGTAATCTATATGATATCAGATATACTTTTGGTAATTGTCAATGACCAGTATTCTCACTCGGTGTATCCCAACATATACATAAAATAGTAAACCTGTGAAAATTTGAGCAAGAAAAGCTGCCAGAAAATAATGGAAGAAAGACACTCTTGTTGCATAGAATTGTGAGCCTTTCTCAGATTCAAATTTTGGGGTGAACATTTCCTCTTTCTCTAAAATTGCACTACTTCAAAGGGGGTCGTTTCTAAGAATGTTTTATAATACCAACATCTCTCCAGTGCTATTTTAAGTAAGCTTTTATAGTCAGTAACTTGTGGAGTAATTACCCAAAGTACACCCTACCTTTAGACGTATACTGCATCATGCACGGAAAAAAAGACAATCACATTATTATATTCATAGTAACACCACAATGAACATTCTCAGATTGACATCATAATTGTTTCAACTATACTGGAACTGCATACTTTGTGGATACCCTCTTACATATAAATTATCAACATCAACTAACAACCAAGTAGATCCGTCGGTTTCATTGGAGGATTGTAGGTCACGCGGCATTCATTATTCAAATTTTTTTACTTGCAGTTTCGCTCCTTGTTATAATTATACACAGCAGTACAAAATGCCCACTCCCCTTATGGGATGCCAGAATACATACGATATTGTAGTATATTTGTACAATTTGTTAATTGGTCTGTGCAGTTTTATCTTCCAATAATAATAATGACAAAGATCTACTTTTGCATTCGTGCAATAACATTGAAAGAAATGGAATAGTTTCTTCCATTCTATTCGGCTTTGCCTCGTTGACTAGGGAAAAATTCCACATAAAATGACCTCATAAAAAGTTCTCATCATCCCATTCATAGATATTCTTCATTATTTGTTTACCATTTTTCAGGAAACTGAACTGAACATGATATTGTTTAGAAACAGGAAACGGCTTACATTATTTCAATGAGTCACATATGCGGGTATGTTTTCGAAAAATAATTACTACTTATAAGTATTGAAGGCTGAACTCAAGCACAGTTTTCAAGAAAAACGACTATATGATATTTTAGATTGAAATTTTTCTTAGCGAGCTTACAGATTAAAAGTTGGGAATTTACTGTTCCCTGACCGTCACGGAATTATGTGCTTTTTGTCTGCCTCTCATTGTATCACTTAATGTGTTGTATTATGGTTGCATCGTCCCATAAAATGATTCTTAACACTCTCCACTAGATTTGCGCTAGGGCACTGCTATCGTCACCCTGAACTTCTAGTCAGCAAGCTTGTGCTTTGTGAACCCACAGGCAAGATCGAGCCCAAAGAGGTCAAGGTAATTTTGCCCTGTGCGGACATGCTTCAAAGGGGGTCTGGCTTGGTGACAACATATGAAATAGCTCCACATCAGAGACTGAAATATTATGTTAGCTCTGCGTCACGATCGAGGCTGGCAAGAAAACAAACTGAACCTTGTGATATAGTTTGTAGGTCATTGTTTTATGTAGTGATAAGATTCGATTCCTTTTATTTTTTTGCTCAGGAACGCTTTCACCAAGTGTATTTGTATTTTTTGGGGCAGCAAAATAAATGGTTAATGATTATCTACTGGAATAATCCTATATTGAACATTTCTGCGGTGTTTTAATTGTTTGAGTGCTATGCCTACTTATATTGCGAAGTTGTAGTGTAGTCTTTGTGGTGGTTTTGTTCTTACGCCAACAATTTGTCGTAACTTTGTGTAATAGCCGTACAAACACCGAGTATTTGTGGTAGTGGGGTTCTACCATTGCTGTTCTAACTTCCCTTTTTTCACTTGTCATGGAAATGTAGGGAAGGAACTGGTGCGTAATGAAGGTGAGGTTACGGATCACGGTGGATACTAGTTCAATCTAATGGTAAGGTGTGTAGTAACACCTCTCTTATTATTAGTAGTGGTAGTTCTGAGAAGAACCGGTGGTGAAAAGTATACTCTGATTGTTCCATGAGAATTATGTTACTGAGAACCTCAGGAAAGATAATATTGTTTTTATCGTTCGTGTCAACGAGTCCATCGGCGTGAATGGTGGCACGACCGTGTGCGTAATCCTGTAGTTTCAAAAGTTTCAAGCAGAGTTGGCGCACTTTGGTGACCGTACCTTGCATCCGACACCCAGACTTGACCTTTTCGTCCGGATATGCGAGCCTTAATTATTGACATACCGGTAATGACTTCGAGTATGACTGCACGTACTTCCTAAATTTGAATCCAGCAAATCTCATAGTGTTGTTATCTTGAAAGGGCACTATTCTTACAACGCTTGTTATTCAAAAAATCTAACTTTTCATTTACAACTCCTTAACTTCACATAAAGTTTGTTGTACGGATTTTAACGTTATACATCACCTTAGAACAAACTCATTGTTTTATCACACATTTCTTGTTTTTATTCTAGATTGTTTTGTTTGTTCGTGACAACATTTCGGGATAGTGTTTCGCTTGTAGTCATATGGTTCGTTTTTAGATGAAACTTGAGTAAGCCCCAATCCAATCCAAACCACCTTCTCAAACACGCATCATCGTAGTGCCACCAGCCATTCATCAATTGGTTTGATCTTGGTTTTCCTTACAAGCCAGGTTTTATGGTGGATTTTCAGCGTTTCTACGGTAGTTTTGTCTCACCCCTCCACC
>CM021526.1:16734693-16746410 GCA_010994315.2 Pisaster ochraceus | reverse complement strand
AAGAAGGCATAAATTGTCAAATTCTGGTGTAGATTTATGATAAAGGTCAACCACAATAACTTTGATTTAGCAACAGTCTATAACTAATTAGAAAACAGCAAGGGTAAACATCAAAACTTATAAAACATCAAACTAATAAAGTGTACTTTTAAGAGCAATAAACAACCTTAAACCAAATTCGTGATTGTTTCCTTCTGAAACTAATATTTTGTTGATGCGAAAACTTTGAATCAAAACTTAAGATTATATTGAGGTGCTTTTAAAACAGAGAAAGAACTGACTCAAAGACATGATGCATGTGTCGTTCAGTATCATGTTGTCAAACATCAAGGTCCGCGCGCATGCGCGATGCACATTAGAGTATAAGTATGGAGTGCCAAAGTAACAATACTACAGACCACTGGGCCACAACTCGCTATAATGTACCTAAAATATGCACTAAACACCACAGTGAACAACTTCCCTTTTCTTTATCATGGCAAAATACCAAACAAAATGTATCGGTTGCTACAAAAAAATCACCCAAATTTGCTAACTTGGTGTTGCACTGTGTGCATAAAGCATGTTCAGTCTTAATAGATATTTATACGTAAATTTGTCTGATGAAATTGTTCCTCTGCTGCATCATAACTTTAAAAACATTTCATGAATTTTACACGTTAAATTGACATTAAATAGTACACTTTTTATTGTTATAGAGCTTTAAGTTAATTACTGACATTGTTGTAGGACTTTTTCATAATGGAGCGGCCATTTTGTTTTGTCTATTAAATCAATGTAAGACTGTCCGAATCAATTCTTTTGAGTATCAAAGTATACTAACCCATCTTAGAAAGAAGTACTTTCTCTATTGCTTATATTCAAATAGAAACTGTTAATTTGTTAAACTTTGTGGAAAATTCTTTCTCACTTAGATTCTGCTCTTGTAAAATAATTTCTTGTGGAATTTTACCCCAAATTAAAAGCCCTGCACTAATAATTTCAAGGCATGTTTCCACGATGTAGGTTGTACAACATCTGGGCTAGCCCCCTTCTCTTAATTAACAAGAAGTTTACGAGATTCTTAAAAAATGCAAGGGCTTTACAGAGTAGAATTAGGAATGTTTAAACCAGTCAAAGAAAACTTCAAACAATATGACAACAAAAACCAGACAATGATTAGAATATAATTTTAAAACATGCGTATTTGGGCTTTGCTACAGTGTCATTACTTGAGATAAAAGTACAGTAAACACTACCAAAATAGGGCAATAATTTATAATTGTTCTATATTTGAGCGCAAGTAGACAAAATGCATGTTTTATAAAATGGCGCTTTACTATTTAATGCGCTGATTGAATAGTGGTTGGTGCTGAGGATGAGGCGTTAATAATGAAAAAATATTGTTAGTGTTATTTTTATGTTTTTAGTGCTAGGGTTAAGTTAAAGCATGAAGTTTTAGTTAAGTGTTAGGGCTATGGGTACTGGGCTCGGTTTCACAAAACACTAAGATTCATCTTAAGATGAGTCGTCAATAAGTAAGTCTTTCTTTACTTTAATACTTTGAAATATCCTAGTGATTTATATTGTGATATCACACTTCACTAAACACTTAGGATTGATTTTGATCAATCTTATTTCTCTGTGAAATCGAGCCCTGGTGTTATGATTGTTGCCATGGTTTGTGTTTAATTTGCAACAGAGTCCTGCTCGCGCATTTCGCAAAAAACATGCATTCTGTCTATTTTGTGCTCATCAAGTGTACACTTTGAAATTTCTCATACATCTTTAAATTATTCTTACTGAGCGATGTGTAAATCTTGCCTCACTAGTGTAGATGAAGGGCCTACAGAACAATTGATTGATTTAATCTTACAAAGTGCAATTTTACCTCAAAATATATAGTTGTGAACAATAACATAATTTTGTCAAAAGATTTGGTCCGGTTTTCATTTGTAGTCAAAAGGTTTAGGGAAAGGAAAAAAAGACGTTATACACTGTGCTTACATTAGACTACTGACATTTTGGGTAACCTGATTTGATTGACTTTTTGTTTGTTTCTCTTTACAAAATCTGTACCATCTTCAGAGTTGTATTCTTACTTCTGACACCATCAAAATCCAAAGGGATTGTACTTGAGTTTAGTGAATTCAATTCTCCATAATAAACCAAAATGCTTGGCATGAGGCCAGCCGTGCCAATTTTGTCAAATCAACTCAAGTAAATACTGAGCTACATCGTACAATATGGTATTGGAGTTTGATTGGCTTCAAGAAACCTATTGAGTTAACAAGAGACTAAGACCGTATCTGCATTACTGGCTGTGGATGCAGCTGGATCATCACATGACATGCATTAAAGCAGATGGCCCACAGCAACAGGTGCAGCCATAGCCGCATGGTCCTCTCCTTGAGTGTCTTCATGCATTAAGGCGCAGACCAGCTTTTTTAGTCTAACATGCATGACATGTAGGGAAGCATTGAACTAGACTTGGCACAGTCTTTTGAGGTTGGTGACAGTCCAAAAAGCATTACTGTTACAACTCATAGCGGGGAGAGCCATGTAGCTAAAGTTGACAGAGTCCTTCATCTGGTGGCACACACTCCAAAAAGCATGGGGTATAGCCTCACCATCCCTACGTCACTTGAATGGTTGAACTTCTAGCGAAGAGTCCTCTAGGCAGACTGGATACATTCTGGCCGGGTGGCACACAGTTCAAAAATCATTAGTTAGCCTCAACCTTGACATCCCTTCAACAGTTGAACTTGTAGTGGAGATTCATCTGACTAGACTTGACACAGTTCCTCTTTAGCTGGTGCCACATAGTTCAAACATTAGCCTGAAGATTGGGTGTATGTCATCTCCAGAGGGCATCATCTCAATCTATGGTGGAAAATAAAAGATTTTCAAAAATTAGTTTAGAAAATTAATACTAATTTTCGAAACTTCTCCTCCAGCTTCAACAGTTCTTCAACTTATTGAACATGCCTGCACACAACATGACACAACATTCCAGTTTTTTTTTTAGTTTTTTTTTTTATTTAAAAAAATCTTTAACACTTTCAATGAAGTTTGCCACCAGTTAGTTGTATGGTGTGTTTATTGCAAACTCAAGGATGGGAATGAATGTATTCTTTCAAATCAACAATTTGAAACATTCAAAGGTGTTATATCTGAATTATTAACTGCTTTCCCCAAAATTTTTGGATGAACCTTCTCTTCAAAGAAAAGTCTTAGAATGATTTTGTTTTCAACCTTACCAAACAGTCTGTTGTTGTCTCTTTCCATCTGTACCCTCCAACGATGCTCATCCAAACAGGTCCGGTTGTAGTCACCACTCCCTCTACCCTCCACTGACGCCCATCCAAACAGGTTCGTTCATTGTAATGAAGTTTCCACCAGTTGGTTGTATGGTGTGTATATTGCAAACTAAAGGATGAGAATATGTATTCTGTCAAATCAACAATTTGAAACATTCAAATGTACCATTTCACACTGCTCCTTTCCAAAATTCTGTTGGATGAACCTCCTCTCCCAAGAAAAGAGTTAAGACTTAGACAAAATTTTCTTCAAACTTACCAACTGGTCTGTTGTTGACTCTTTGCCCCGGTAGCCTGTAATGATGCTCATCCAAACAGGTCCGGTTGTAGTCACCACTCCCTGTATCCTCCAACGATGCTCATCCAAACAGGTCCAGTTGTAGTCACCACTCCACAAGAGACTGCTCCACTAAGGAGAAAATTTAGTAGGCACAGACTAAATTCGTATCTCTATGCATTTCTTTCTGATAAATTGCAAGAACAGCCAACTTCTATTGTTTCAAGAAGGATTTCAATTTGCTTCGATTGTATAATTGCTGTTGAAGTTCAACTCTCGATATCTGCTTTAGAATGGCAAAGATTATGGGTTTAAATTCCACCCGAGTAATATATGCCTGTGGACTTCTTAACGAAACCAGGGAATCACTGAATTACACATGAATTTGCACCTGCAATTGTCCCTCCACCCCCCAAAAAAGTTGACGAATTGAACCCACCCACGGAGATTTTAACAAATCAAAATTGGCTTTATATAGTTGGATTTTTTTTTTTTTGTGCTTACATTAACCACTCTTTAGAAAACTAGGGTAGATTTATGAACTAACAACTATTTCAATGTTTAAAAGTTTCCCTTACCTTTTAAAAAGGAGGGGCAGTTCATTTACCACACTCACTGTACGTTGTCAGGAAGCAACTGCAGGGGTAGTCAGACATCTACATGGTTAATGAGTAGTTCTAGAGTTGACAACTCTTGCTGTATCATACAAATAAAGAGTATAATAATGCTTTACTTTAAAAGCAAGTTAACTGGTTCTTAACTTGTTTAACCTCGATGGTTGTCTGGTCCTTCATGCTTGCTGTTGTAGACCCTCAAATGATACCAGTATTTTGACTGCTGGTCACAACTGTCTTTACTACAAGAGATTTGTTTGAGAGACTCGAAAACTCAGTTTTTACTGCATGTTTCTGTCTAAAGTTATTGATAAACTGATGCTTAGATTTGTTCATGGTCCTCCACATTTCCTGAGTGAGTTGTTCTCCTTTTTAGTAGTTAGTCCCAAATATACTTTCTTCACCAGTGAGTTTCACAACCTGATACATTACCAAATCTTTTGCACACCACTCTTGCCTGTTGGTATAGGCACCACCTCAGCTCAGAGAAGACTTCAGGACACAAACTACTTCATCATCTTCAAGAAGAAAACATGACCTGCTTTTTGGAAGAAAAAAATGTCTTGAAAGGTTAGCATTTTGGGGTCACACTAGCCAAAGTCAGGTTTACCATAGGCTCTATACACATTACCTAAGAACACCCTCATACTTTACCAAACCAATATTTATCTAAGGTGTCCCAGCGCTGCCTTCTGTCACAAATGATTGCCACAACATCCACTTACAGCAACAGGTTACAGACTGGAAAAACAAAAACAAGGTTAAAGCCTGTGGATGGAAATGTTAGTCCCTGCAAAAAAGTATTAAGTTCTGGAGGGAGAGATTTTTTCTTTCACACCAACCCTCATACTTTACCTAATACTTCACCTGATACTTAACCTTTACTGCAAACACCTGACATCATTGAACCTACTGACCTCGAGTCACGAATGAGAGACATCAAAGGAAGTTACAGGTACAGACTGGAAAACAAATAAAAATTGTAGCCCGTGTAGGCTAGGTTATAGGCTGCGGAAATAAAAGTTAGGCTGCGGAGGAAACGTTAGAGGCTGAGGAGAAAACGTTAGAGGCTGCGGAAAAAACGTTAGAGGCTACGGAGAAAAACGTTAGAGGCTGTGGAGAAAACGTTAGAGGCTGTGGAGAAAAGGTTATTTTTATGTTACTTGCCCTAATACTTATACCTGATACTTCACCTGTCATAATACTTGACCTTTTCTGCCAACAGCTGACCTCACTAGCCTCCAGTCACTTATCAGGGACATCACTGGGAGAGTCTTCTTTGTCTGCTCAAGTTCTGCAAGTACTTCACAGGTCACACCTTATACTTACCAACTGCCAGCAAACCTGCTGAAAGATAGAGTTAGCCTTATCTCTAGGCCTACACTATTCAAATACTCTAGGCCTTTGCTGTCTTACCACCCATACATACCAAGGCATCACTGACGTCTTTCTCCAATGGATGAGCACCTTCTTATTCCTCTGGCTCCTTTCTATTCTCTCGTCATCTTTACTATTTTTGTTCTTATTCATCTCATTCGCAGCGCTCACAAACAAGTGGTTTAGAAGTTATTTGCAATGAGCCCTTTAAGCTTTAGTAACAAATATTTTGGATTTTGGATAACAAAAATGTATTTGCTACAAGTTCCCTAATTTTTTTCTTTTATTTGAGCTTTGATCTCAAATGAGAAAGGGTTACAGCTATGTTGTTTATTTATTTACTTATTTTTTAACTTTCAAAGACTTGTTATTCTTGCTCAGTTGAAAATGTCTACATTCAGAAATGATGTAATGTTGATATTAGGAATATGTTAACATTAGTTTAGCTGGTCTAAATTATATGTTTAACACTCCTAAATCAAACATAAATCATTGAATGAATGGTGATTGGACTGGAATATATGTTTACATTAAAAATTGATATAATGCTGATATTAGGAATATGTAAATATTTATTTAGCTGGTCTAAATTATCAATTTAATACTCCTAAATCAAACATTAATCGTCGAATGCATGGTGATTGGACTTAAAAATTTGTTTACTGCATGATTACTTCTAAACGATTATGGTAATAGGTTTTTGCCCACAGTACAAAATGCAGAAGCAGTTGGGAAAAGTACAGGGTTTTTTTTTTCCTCAAATATATATATTTTTTAATTACTCATGTTCTTAGAAGAATTTATGAAAATTAAAATGAATTATGCTTTAGTAAGATTTTGAACTCTATCTTTATAAACATTCTGCTATTTGAAAAATAAAAGTATGACAATTATAAATAAACATGACAACTGATGACTCGAAGTATCAACCCTGACAGAAATGTCCAGTAAGACCAGTCTCCTAATTAAAAAGCATCACTGGCTTCGACCAATATGCCAAACAAGAAATGCCGAGACAGTGTGAAGTCACCTTGAAAGCTATAAGCAAGGACAACATCAACAAGGATGCCGCACATCGCTGGCGGGTGGGGTTGGTAGAAAAGGGGGAGGGACTCTGCAAGAGAACGGGTTAGATCTTCTCTTACTGTTCGCAGTCTTCACCTTGTCTTGATCTTGAAAGTCAACTCGCGTTATCCGACCTCCACTATTGCTCTCTATCAAAAATCTAACTTTTTTTTCCTCTTTTTTTTTAAAAGAAAGGTTAATAGATATTTGTTTTCTATTACTAGGCTCATGTATTTTGATTGCCGATTTTTGTCAGGACCATCATAACTCATTCGAGAAAGTTTTAAAGATTCAATTGAATAAAATTTGTTTAGTCATGTGAAAACACATGACATTGTTTTCAATGGTACAGCATTCTAATTTTCCAACAATTACATTAAAATTGGTTTTATGCCCATAGTGTTTCCGCAAGTTGGTCCAAAGATTTTGTTGGTAAGAAAAAAGTTGACAAAAAAACAACAGTTAAAAAGAGGTGAATCGCACCGACGGACTTTAAAAATGGAGGTCGGATGTACTGCAAAGTTCTCTTTACCTTGGTCCATTGGTGACCTCCAATGTACGTCCACAACACATATCCACAGATCTTCAACTCCCATCTAGTCAGTCTCTTGTATGAAACCTGTAAAGGACAGGAAAAAGACAAATTTAAAAGGTAAAAATTAGTTATTTCCCTCTCAATGTTATTTCTTTCCTTAAATTTTTTATTTTGCTACGTCAAAATATTTTTTCCACCCTCAAAATCTTTTTGTCTCCTTAAAATGCTATTTCATCGCCTTGAAATGCAATTTTGTTCCCTTGAAATGCTGTGTCATTCTCTAAAATAAATTATTTTTTTTGTTCCCTTGAAGTATTGTTTCATTCCCTCCAAATATTATTTTGAGGAAGCGAAGTAGTAATTTGAGGAAATGAAATTGTTATTTCGTGTGAGTGAGATATTTTGAGGGAACAAAATAATTTGAACATTTGTTTGTACCTGTCCCTCTAGGGGCTCTGTACTTTTGAGAGTCTTCAGCACAAGATGTTCCCTCTTCCTGCAACTCACGAACCAGTCCCATCAATGCCTCTTGACGCTTGGCTGAACAGGAGATCACTGCTTGCTCTGGGTCCGCCTCAAGTCAATCCATATTGCTAGTCTGCCATTCACAGCTGCCTCAGTCATTCCCCATCTCTGTTGGGAAAAAAAAACAACTAAAACCATCAACGCTACAGTTCAAGTCCAAAGGGGGAATTTAGGGACCATTTCAAAGTTGATGATTGTGGTTGTTTATAAGTAATTTTCCCAAGCAGCCTAGATAAACAAATTCTCATTAAGCATTGTCAACCTAAATCCTGTAAGTTAACTCCTTAAATTCCCCATGGTCACTGTCACCCTATGTAAATTAAATTGCAACAAACACAAGCTTTATTATAGATTGACTGCCAAACCCATCGACTCTAGTCGTCTTGGATATGTTCTATGTAAGAATACTAATACAGAGTTTGCCCCAAGTTTTTTCAGTGACTGGCCTGCACTAGTTAGCATGGCATTTCACTATAGTCCACCAGCATTTTCACCAGTCCATACCTCAGACGAAATGGGGATGCTTTTCAACACTGAACTAGCCAGCCGGACCACTTGGGAAAGAATTTTGGCTGGTCCTTGGGTGTTTTAAATGGCATTTGGTCAATGGACCACTGTTAAGGAAAATATCCTTCATAGTGCTAAGAGTAATTTTAGTACTAAGCAGCTTAAGCGAGCTAAGGGTAACATTGAAAAATAATAATTAAAATCAGTATTGATAGCCTACTAAAAAAAAGGCTGCAGCCCAAAAATTCATATTGGTCATGCAAATGTCAGTAACCCTCAGTTTATTGTACACTACTGTCTTTTGAATATACACGTAGGCTACTTCACAAACAGAAACCTCACTAGTGAAAATAATTCTATTGACTCAAGTTTTTCTGAATTTTTATTAAATCCAAATTCTGATTCACTCTTGTAATCAACTGTCAGTGATGATATTGTAAAATATTTGCCCAGCAAAACAAGTGCTAGCTGAGAGGTTCTAAATCATTTTGCAATAAGCAGAGACTCCCAGTAAATTAACAAAATTATTGTTCTTAATGACGATTTGGTGTGAAACAAGGCTTTGACGAACAGTATTTGTATTGATGCTGAACAGTTACAATATGTCTTATTGTATTTATTGTATTAGGCACCAGTCATGTTATTAGAATTCTAAAACTACAGAAAAAAAGGTTCTATAATTATAAAAAGAAAAAAAAAGAAAAAAATGAACACATTAATCCTCTTTTCTATAATATATATTTTAAAAGGTAATGGAATTTATTCTCTCCAGCTTGGTATTTTCGCACATCAACTTCAAAATACAAACGTATCCAAATCTAGTTGTTCAATGTTTACACCAAAAAAATGAACAAGTTCATCATTGCGCCTACTTCACATGGCAGTGTCATGAATTTCATTTATCTCCAGTTCATCTCTCTTTAGAGAAAGGTATAGATATTTTAAAAATAAATAAATAAATAAATAAAATAAATAAAAAACACCTGTGAAATAACTTTAAAAATAACTGAACTATTCTCATGTGGGGACTACATATAAGTCCTATTAGACACAAATGTCTCTTGTTGAATGCTACTTATTGTTTATGTTTTTTTAATTTAATGTTTTCCTTTTAATCTATCCAATAATAATTGTTAACCGGGGCCCTCTACTCGACAAACTTTGCTTTTTAGTGACCCCTCAACATCCAATGACGGTAAGTATTTACTATTATGGTTAAAAATTACCAAAAGAAACCGTTTTTTGTGTTATTTCATATTCATTTCTTGTGTGGAAAACAAAGCGAAGTGAACAGACTTCTGAACAGAACAAGCCTTACCTCGACAAGAACCTTGTTCGGCTTTCAAGTGGTGAAGTTTTACACTGCAGTCTGCGGTGATTGGCAAGAGCCCCCTTTCATAATAAGCTCAGCACCGAAGTTCCAAATGGCTTTTAAAGTCTGTAGTCCGTACTGGAGAACTTCGTGGAACTTGTACAGAGGGCTCAACGGTGAATTATGTCTTCAACATACTGCAGTTTTTCTTAACTGTCTTGCCAGTGACGACGAAGCTGTCTGGGCAGACAAGGTTTTCTATTCTGGTATTTCGAATCTTGGCCGAAACCAGGCCTCAGATAAAAAATATAAGTGCAACAGTTGTTGTCGAAATATTACCGAATGCACATAATTCCATGCCTTAGATAAAGAATATCAGTGCAACAGTTGTTGTCGAAATATTACTGAATTCACATAATTTTCCATGGTAAGAATTTTGATAAAATTTGGTAAAAGTTCATCAGAAAACGCGACGTCCAAATCCCACGTTGAGAGGTCCATGCTGCCACATCCAGTCCGCGACTCTGCACACTGTCCATGTGATATACGGAGGCCAACAGGTATAGGCCATAACGAGTGCTTCGAAAAAAGCGCAAAACTCCTCATTTGCATAACAATGACGATTTTGTGAATAACATTCCACACAAACTCCACCCGCAGCCCAATGAATGAAACGAATTAACTTGTTGAATAACGGTCCTAATCTTGAATAGCATAATCTTTTCCAGAGGGAGAACAAAAATGGCGGAACTTTAGGCCAAAATGTTAAAATACTAGATTTACAGGGCGTGTAACCAAAGTGCTCTCCTTGGCATGCTTTTTTTCTGTTATTGTGGTTTGGGTAAAGTCACCCCTGTGTCGTCGTCGTCGTTGTTATTGTTGTTGTTGTTGCTGTTGTTGTTTGATGTTTTTCATTCTTTTTAGCAAAATAAACCCACAATGTTTGATTCCCGTTAAAGACTCTATCTGCTACTGATGTCGAAATTTGAGGCCTTTCGACAGTTTGTACCACTTATGTCATTTATGTTGGTAACAGTGACGGTATTAGCAATTTACAGCAGCTAAAAATTATTCCCCCCCCCCACACGCATAAATTAAAGGAATTAATATGTGAAATAATTCATTTTACCGCATTCCCGGTCAAATGCGTTATTCACTGCTTATGCGGGGCCTGCTGGCAGCTTGCTTGCCGGGGTAGCTTTATGTAAATTAGTACCCTGGAAATGTGTCGCATTAATCTACAAGACCAGCTGGCCAAAGTTCGCAGGGCTGTGCGTGACTGGTCACGCAGGTTGTTGTTGTTCGGATAATGGACCAATAGGAGACCCCTTTTTGTTCTGGCCCGTGAGAATGTACAAAGTTTGAGAAAAAAAGTATTTGTCGCAGCTCGGTTGTTTTGGGAGCTATTACATCTTTCATCCACCCCACCCCCGGCCCCTGCTCTGCTCATCCTGTATAGTTGACATACTTATTTGGGATGGCCGTGTTTAAAACTATTTGTGGCCAACTTATGGGATTTAGGACTGACACTGCCAGAAATGTGCATATTCAGCCATTGTTATCATACTTTTTAAAATAGTAAATTGTTCAGCCGTTTGTTTTCAGCACAGCTACATCCATTTGCTCAAGGTGGGGTTTCTCCAACCGTAGAAGAAGGCCTATCGTGCGGTGGAGTCACTCTGCACCATTTGTTGTTTGTTTGTTTATTTATAAATAAATAATAAATGATAAATATATTTATTCAGAAATACAATGTGTAAACTTAGATCAACAAGTTTTCTGGTTTGAAATGAGTTAGGAGCACAAGTGGTTTTCACTGCGACAAACAGTCAACTTTAATCAGTCACATAAATATCGATATTTTATATAGGCCTATGGTCACTTAAAGATGTGTTGCATATCGTCCCAGTATAACTCAAAATAAACAGAAGGGATGAAGCTTGAAAGAGAAAATACTTAGGCCTTTAGGCAAAACGTCGCTTCAGCTCGTTGTGAGGAATTCACTTGATCAAAATTTGTGTTTCGAAATTTTTTGTGTTATATTTGTGCCAAAAATTGAAAGGAGGAGGGTGAAAACTGAAAATTTTTACAAAGTTGACCGTAACAAAGCCCCGGTAGCTCATGAAACACCCCCATGCCCACCTCAGAAGTTCTGGGTCAGAACCCTTGTTCCCCAAATGCACAATGGTTTAATACAGCAATTGCA
>CM021526.1:16702495-16716087 GCA_010994315.2 Pisaster ochraceus | reverse complement strand
GGGTATGACCTTGACACTGATACAAACTCAGACCTATACCCATTTTCCTAAATTTTCTAATCAAGTGTGTCTCTTAGTAACCACTTAAAATACCATGTAATTGTTTATGTCTTTCAACTGGTTCCCTCCTAACTTCCTGCTTTGTAGTTCTACAATTCGAGACTCTCGTTATGTAAGAAACAAAACCATTCAGGAAAGGATACCTTGGTGAACTATCAAGCTTACATACTTGTAAGACAATTAGTTTATCCATTCTTGAGCACAGCTGAACTGTTCCGTATCAAGCAGCCAAGAAAAAAGATCTTGGGGTTTAGCTGGGAATCTAAACCACAGTACAGCTTCAGGATACGGTAGAAAATAACAGCTTGAACCCATATCTGCCTGACTGGTCACAGTACATACACACTGCTCCTGCCCAAGCCCACGTAGTGCTTATTGCTGCATTACAACAAACATTCATTACTTAACTGCCTTGCGAATAAACATACCCCCAACAAACTGTCTACCACTGGAAAGAGCACTTCATTCTCCTTCAATGTGATATCTATTTTGCCATGTTTCCCATCACTAGTTAATGCAAGTACAGAGAAAGACACCATCTTATTGCACATCTGCAGGTTCCTCCTGTAGGCAGGCATTCACAGAGTTGGTGTGTTCTACGAGGAACCCTGTAGTTAGGCAGATATGGGCGAAGTATTTTACCCTAAATGCTTCCATCCAAAACTCTACATACAACTGATCAACTGAAGCAAGACGTGAACATCAGTAGACCCCTTCCGTATGACGTCACAAGACCCAAACAGCGCCCTCACTGAGGTCAATGAAGACCAATCATTGGCCAATAGCTGTGCGCAGCCCGTGGACGCATGCACATTTCAAGTGTTTGACCTCAACGATGGCGGCCAATGCAAGAGGTCAAGAATGTGACCATTTGCAACTTTCTCAAACACCCTGCCGGCAGATAGTTCCAACTAAGCAAGTTGGGAACCAGCTGAAAGCTATACCATTTCTTAAAAACTCCTACCTACAACTCAACCAGCTAAACGGAACTTTACACTGTGCTTAAAGAAAGTGCCAACTTCACTCATTTCTGCTATCAACTCTTTCATATCCATTCTCACAGCCAGGCACAACTTCTCCAAAGTAGATCAAACACACTGATTGCTCGGGTCGTGGGAGGACAAACCAAACTTAAATAATAATTTTTTAAAAGGTCAACTGTGTACAACTCTTTTCAAAACAACAGATAATCCCAACTGTACTTTGCAGTAATCAAACTTATTCGATCGACATTCCACATTACAAAACAAAAAGGCGTACCTCTTGTCTGAACTTGTCTTTGCTATTATTATCTTAATATTATATAAACATGTACACAACATTTCATTATATTGCCCCCAACACTTTTCATAATTACATCAATTAAAAACATTCAGAAACCTTGGGCTGTACCGTCTAAAATGTTGTAGTATGCCTCTCAAATATTGCTGCTGAACTAAACTTGGCTGCTTTTTTCTTTTTTGGGTACTAGTTCAAAATGAATACAGGCGGCCAGATGCTGACATCCTACAGTCAATGTTCACCGGTATCGTAAGAAATGCAAATGGAGAATCAATCACTCACAGGAAAAAGAAAAAAAAAATGCGCAAACTGTTTGAAATCGCTACATGACAACATTACTGATCTACATTGTCACCAATATCACTGAGCTGAAGCCTTCTGAAGCTTTGATTATTCCTGAACTCCGTTAAGTAAGAAATGCACACAATGACCAAACAAGTAGGTCACAAAAATAGTTTGTGGAATTTTGAAAATCGTGAAGTTTGTAGTAGATCTAGCCATAGCTTGGGCTGCTATCTTTTGATGGTTTGTTCCATACATGAAATTGTCAACAGGTTTGGGCTGGTCAGGACTCCACTATGTCAACTGGCTTGAACTAGTTCAAGCTGCTCTATTTTACCCGGTTTCAACTGGCTTTGACTGGTTTGAATTGACAATAGAGTTTAGCCTCGACTGCCAGTATTGAACAGTTTGGACAGTAACTGTCATTGTCAATTGGTGACCAACAGTCAGTTCTGGGAGTGACCATGTGTAACTCGAGTTTAATGTCCGGACACCAATGAAAGTACGTTAACTGGTGGTACAAGGTGCCAGACCACAGCTCATTGCGTATTCATAAGGCTGGCACTCAATCTCGCTGTCATATAAAAGCACCAGTCTTTTAATTTCACCATCGTGCGTGCAGAGGGTTTCATGACCAACACAGATTTGGTTACAAAGGTAACTCAATTTCCACTTAAAAACTAAAAATTGTATATGAACCAGGCTAGCCATCTCTAAGCAGAATGCAATATCCAAGAGGGATTCAATTCCTTCATTTTTTTCTTTTTAAACTTCTGCTGCAAATTGGAAGAATTTCTGTCTGTATAACATTGAACAGTCATGAGAGTGGGTATTCAATACAATCTATACATTAATATAAACATTCGCTTAAAACAACAGTTGGAGACGACACACGCTACTTCTTTACCCCCTTTTTGAATGAAGGACAACATTGCTGACACCGCCGGCAGTCGTAGACTCTTCATCACCGACTTGTTACAATTGGGAATCGGTGCAGCACACCACACCCTCACTCAATCTCTCCACCGGGATCACCCAACTCTGTGCAACATGCACAATAATGTGTATTGAATCGGTTGCATGACAACTTCTGCACCTCGGTCGTAATTATCCCATTTGAAAATTGCTCATTCAAACAGCCACTCACCACACACACACACACACGCACCGGACACCCACGCGTACTCGCAACTCAAGTTAACTCTCCACACTCTATACAAACATTAACATCTCTATTGCCTCATTCACATTTAAAATTATACACAGTATTCCCCCCCCCCCGGCTTACAAATCAAACCAGCCCCCACCCCTCTGCATTTTCACTTATTCTTGCCACATTATTTCAAACACATCTATTATCATGACAGACATAACTATAAAAACGGATGAAATTTAGTAAGAGAGAAGAAGAGGGGGGGAGGGAGCTATGGTCTTCTGTTTTTGTTTTTATGTTGTTTATAATAAAAATCAACAATACAATTGTAGTTTCTAATGAATACAAGAACCATGGAGAAAAAAGCTGAGGAACTAAATTCTGTCACCATAAGTGTGTGACCCGACCTCACCGCAGCCCGGCCCTCAACTCCACAGTAAGACAGAGAGGTTTTTTTTTCTTTCTCTTTTCCTCTTCACAAGATGAGGGAATCGTTTGTCATCAGAACCTTGTTCCACGAATGCAGGTTGTGGATTTGTTTGATTATTTTTTTTGGGGGGTGTAATTTACATATCATACTCCTGGTTAGATGCAAGCATCACACACAAAACACTTTGGCAGTCAACTGCTAACTATGACATGGTATTTTTTTTGTTTGCCTCAAGGCAAGCTGAAGCCGAGCCGAGCCGAGCCGAACCAAGCAGGATGGCTTGCCGCTGGAATTGGGGACCGCCGTTACTTGGCCTTACTGGTCTTGTTAGCAGCATTGTTCACCTCTAGTTTACTCAGGCGCTTCCATAGTTCATCTCGTTCCTTCTCCTTTTTCTTTTCTCTGAAGAAAAAACACAAGAAGTTACAAAATTACTTTTTAAACTATCAAAAAACACAATCAAGAAACTGAGATTTAAGATTTCCAATCTTTAAAATGCTATTTGATTCTTTTGAAACTGAGGCAATTGAAAACTGAAAGACCAGCGGCTCTCGATGCTTACTTTTGTCTTTCTGCCTTGTAACCAGATGTTAGGTCGTCGAACAATTTGCTGTTCATTTCCATAAATGTCTTCAGTACATTATAAACCAGTGCTACTATAGTCCTGTAACACAAAACAATGAAAAGAAAAGGTTAACATCAAGAGAGACAAAATTGACAGCTTTAAATTTACCGACTCAAATTTACCGAGTACTCATTAAAATAACCTCAACCCTCTAGTGTGATAGTGGTTAAACTCGTCAGGCCTGGAAATTCATCTTTGAGAGGGCAAGGCCATTTTCTTTTTGCAAAGGGCACTTCCATTGGGAAATCTTTAAGTCTATGGGAAAATTTGAAAGGGCACCAATGCAAAGACCGGGGCAAAAGAGGCTATGGCCTCCGGGCAACAGAGGCTATGGCCTCCGTGGCCGCAGCGTTATTCCAGAGCGGACTCTTCATCGTCCAATTTCCTCCAGAGAGTCCAGTGGAGAATCAGTGGTGGAGTTACCAGACATTTTCCTTTTTGGGGGGCAAGCAAGGGTAGAGACATAATTTGGAGGGCCTATCAAATGTATCAAACCATTCATTAGTGCATTTTTCCAATCTCATTTGATTGGGCAAGGGTGGGAGGAGGGCGCAAGGGATAAGAAGGTGCCCCCTTTATCTTGCACTCTTATGTTTTAAATGCCTTACATTTTGATTGCCCTAATCCTCCCAAATGCAAGGAGGAAATTGGAGGATTTGGGAGCGCTTAACGTTTCTCCACGAGAATAAAGAAATGAGATCGTGATAAAGCTGGTTGTTCTGATTTCAATGGAGAGGTTAATAACACAGATTTAACCAAAGATAACATCACATCAGAAATCCCATGAAAAGAGCAGCAATCCTGCATCAATTCAAAGCTAGTTTCAGTTTCAGTAAAAAGGATTGTGTTACTTCCGGTTACGCATCTATTTATTTCATTTTTCACAGTAGACTGTGCAGGTCTTGCTTGTATTCAAACTTCCGTGACCAAGTTGGTTCCAACCATATAGAGTTTCAGTTTCTTCAAATACTTTAGTTTAGCATAGTTTACAGCTATCAGCTATAACAAAATTCTATCAAATTGTTGAGAAAGTAAAATTTAGCCATGAAATATATGGAAGTAAAATAAATTTAACAAATCAACAAAGAAAACCAGAGACTAAGACTTGACCTCTGTTTCCGGTTGCTTGTAAACAATTAAGAATTCATGCTACCATTAAACCTATGTAAACGGTCGCACAAATTTGGGAATGATTGGCAAATGAAGGTTTCTAAAAAATTAACATCCTCGTCCTAAATTTTAATTTTGTTTCATTGTTAATTTTAACAAATTATTTGTATGACATAAAAATATAAACTGCATTTATAACAAATTACTTTGAGTAATTTTAATACTTTAAAGGAACTTTTTATAGATAGAACGAACAAATACTTGATTTCATAGAAAATCACAGTCTTCACTCGAGATGTTTTCCATATGCGCGAGATTTGCACAGAATCAGTAAGAGGAAAAAACAACTGAAAAAAGTCAGATTGATCTTAGTTGGATTTCAAAGAAAGAGAGAGAGAGAGAGAGAGAGAGAGCAAGATTGCATTAGGTTGATGTCCATGTATTCAAGCAGACCAAGTGACTGTGCAAATCTCAGACATATTCAAACTTACCTTGAACCCCTGCAGCTATCATATGCCACGCTCACCATTCAAGGTAGTCGAATTGCACGTAAAAATTATGGTAAACATGTAAACGCTGCATTGCTTACAATGCCCACTAGGTGGTCGATTTCACAAACCCTTCTTAACTTAGGACTAGTCCTAGGCAATGCTAGGAGATAGAACTAGTCCTAAGTTAAGACCAGTTACTGGTCCTAACTTCAGATAAGACTAGTCTTATCTCTTTGTGAAATCGACCCCTGGACACTGACTCCTAAAATGGCGCAACCAAGTGATGGCGGCGTTTGGTGAATTGGGTCAACATCTTTTCGTGTGAAGGAAACAAATTTGTGCACTTTATTGTGTCAAAAAAAATTGCGCACTTCAACATGACAAAATATTGGGATACGCAAGAGACTTGCACATCCTATTGGTATTATGTACTGAAAGCGCGCATGCCACCCACACACTTTACTAGACCTGCATGAACATGTACTATGAAGCGCAAAGCTGGATGGCACTTCATGGCGAGTATCCTACATGGGCAAAGTCCTCCAGCACGGCAGACCTCCCATCATTTCACATCACTGAGAAGACTCTACAAAGTCAGTACAGGGGTTTACTTACTGATTCCAATGCTCCTTTGATATCCTATACAGACTAGGGAACATGACGGGCATTACAGTTAATGAATTCTCCTCTATCAGACTCAATATATATTCATTATTCCAGAAGTATAGCGCCCTCTCCGCTACCTGCAACGACAAATCCAGAAAAGGTGAAGCGATTAGTTTAGTGAACCAGGGCTAATTTGAAATCAAAACAGACAGATGGTCTAGTGAAGTGGACACAACAAGTTCTGGGCCCAATTTCATGGCTCTGCTTACTGCCGAATTCTGGGTTTGCAATCACCGTTCTTCACTTACGGGGCAAGCACCGAATTTCTGCACTAGCTGTGTAAGCGAAGAATGCCTAGTAACATGGAGTACACACGCGCACAAGCAAAAATTCCCTACTCATCTGTGAAAAACGCTTGACGTAGGCGCCGAATTCCCTGCTTCCATAAGCGCAGATTTTTGGCTTACGGTTAGCAGAGCCATGAAACTAGGCCCTGGTGTTGTCGGAGTGAATTTGGTCCTTGTGTCCACAAGAAAGACACTTAAAACAACTGCTTTATGCTTCGGATGGAACATCAAGCCATAGATCTCATGTGTAATGTAATGTAGGATAAAAAGACCCCCCAAAATAGTACACTTATTGTTAAGAAAAGGGGTTTGCCCCAGTGTTTTCTGGCACTGTTGGCATCAGATTGCACTTTTTGAACCCTTACAAAGCGCTACATAAATCAGTCTCAAGATTGCAAAGAGCTGTGTACTCTATATAAATCTGGCGCTTCGGACTACACATGTACATTTATTTCAAGGTACACTGTAATCAAAAGTGACATGAGCAATGAAGGCGATATCAGAACTCATTTAGTTCTCACTTGATTGAAACAAATGTCAACGAGTGCAACCTCTCTTTAGAGAAAACTACACGTTCCATGACAGATCCCCCATAGACAACCATGATTCATGACTGCAGGCTGAACTACAATACAGAATCCCAGTTTTGCAGCATGCAGGCTGAACTACAATACAGAATCCCAGTTCTGCAGCATGCAGGCTGAACTACAATACAGAACCCTAGTTCTGCAGCCTGCAGGCTGGATTATAATACAAAAACCTAGTTCTGCAGCCTGCAGGCTAAACTACAATACAGAAACCTAGTTCTGCAGCCTGCAGGCTGAACTACAATACAGAATCCTAGTTCTACAGCCTGCAGGCTGAACTACAATTCCTAGTTCTGCAGCCTGCAGGCTGAAATACAATACAGAATCCTAGTTCTGCAGCCTGCAGGCTGGATTATAATACAGACACCTAGTTCTGTAGCCTGCAGGCTGAACTACAATCCAGAACCCTTGTTCTGCAGCCTGCAGTACAGATTCATGTATACAAATCCATTTACACACATACACCATGTGCATGTCCTTATGATAATTACGCCAATAACCAACCAAACAGGGACTTATGGCAGGCTAACAAACTTGATGTTTACTCACCTGAAAGTGTGGACTTGCTACACACCTAGCCAGCTGTTTAAACAACACCTCCTGAATCTTGACAAACTGTGAAGGCTCTATCACATCTAAGACCTCCTCGATCTCACCCAGGAACATGACCTAGGTCAAAGGTTAGAGGTGAATGGTTAGACACATCGACAATAAACATACCCTGGCAGGACAGTAACATGTTGTCAGAACCATCTGATACAAACAGGTGGAACAAAAATATAATTTAACAAGGTTGAATAAAATACATGCAATTCTATTATTATTATTTTCATAATAAAATACAGAATGAACTTAAAACTAAAAGGACATAATCAAGATAAAAAATACTACATGTCTCTACACAGTTTAACATATACATTTGAATGTTTGTTATTTTACTTGAATGAGCATTAAGAGAAGATTTTGGCTTATGGGTAAGATAAAGTATGCGCTAATACTCAACAGAATTTGAACACCTTCTTTTTCTTCAAAGTAATTACACAGTGATTATTCAATTGAAAAAACACAAAGCCACTGGACTTGTCTGGTCGGTCATGGGTTTATTGGCCTGACCCTAAAAGCACTGGCCTTGGGCCCAGTATACATGTACATACTAGTGATCCTTATGCATGTATCTTCATCTGTGTAATTAAGCTTTTAGTTTACTGGCCTGACCCTAAATTCACTGGCCTTGGGCCCTACACAGATGTATGTACTGGTGAACCTTATGCAAGTATCTTCAGCTGTGAAATTAAGTCAAATCAACATGAAACTTCCACTACAATAACCAACAAGACGATATTACAATTTGATATGACATGAAATAACCCATTCCCTTGTGTTGGCGCCTTGGAAACCCACTTTCACCCACTCAAAATGAAAAAAAAGAAAGAAAAGGAAAGATGAAAAGCGTATGTCCCTATTCCATCTTCTGAAACTAAAGCTAATTGGATACAAGGCCTGTATGATCAATCTTCCCTAGTGCCTGGTCAAAATTGTTTTCAATAGCAGTCCAGCATTTGGCAAGTATAGACTAATACGTGGGCAGCATCTAGACATAGTGCAATCTATACATGAGATGGATAGAGAGGACAGGCTGGAGCTACCTCAAGGTATGACTGCATTTCAGATGGAAGGGAAAGCCTTGGATTGTGTGGGTGCAGATGGAAAGTTGATGCCACTCCACTCGCTTCTATTTCAGGGCTTGAGGGTCTTTTCTCCCCCCCCCTTTTCGTTTCCGATAACTAAGCTTGTATTCTTGGATTATCAGCATTTTCAAATCCACCTTTAAAAGACCTTAAAGTGTGTCTGTGCTTTCTTAGCACCGTGGCAGTAGTGTGACCTCCATCTTTGCCTGGTTTATCACTTGCAATCACGAATAGAGTTTTTCATAAATAACCAGGGGGAGAGACTTTGCCATTCATGGCTTCTTCAATTTGAAATTGATCTCCAAATAATAACTTTGTTCCAAAACGGGGCCAAATTTCATAAAGCTGTTTTATAACAAAAAAAATTGCTTAGTACAGTGAGAGAGAAAAACAATTGATGAAAAGAAACAGTTTACCAGCCAAAATACAATGTCCTTTCGTTTGAGACTGGTTTCCAGCAAATTTTTGCTCAGCTGAAAAATATGCAGTACGCCATTTTCTGCTCAAAAGGGTTTGCAGTGACTGGCCAGCTGGACCAGTTAGCTCGTCATTTCACTAGTCCATCAGCATTTGCACTTGTCCACACTTTATATTAAAACGGGATGCTTTTCAACACATGAGCTAGCCAGCCGGACCACTTGGAGATCTTGGACTGATCCTCAGGTGATCCAACTGGCATTTGGCCAGCAGACCACCGTTGAGGGTGACGCTGCCTCAACAGCTTCATGAAATGGGGCCCAGGACTTGACAGAAATATTCATTTTGAGTCATGTTTGTGACTTCCTGTCAGTAACATAATGACACTACATGTAGCTTCATATTGACCATGTTGACCCCCCCTTGCACCCCAACGCCACACGCTGCTACCGTCTGCTCACCATTTTGGGAGTCAACAGGTAAGCGTGTAAATGCTGCATCGCCTAAAATCGCATCGCACTACAAACTTTGTAAAACACTAGGACATTGACTCCCAAAATGATGAAACCAAGATTAATGTGATGAGGACATCGGGTAAACTGGGTCAACATATAGTCATATGAGTGTAACGTTGCTTATCACACATCACTGTAAGTTCATAAAACCCAAATTATATCAGTTATTACATCAATTAGATGCAATATGCCTTAGCATTGACTGATACCTGTCAGTGAGTTACAGCATCTTGTAAACCCTTATAAGGTGCTGCATACATTGGTCTCATAATTTCCACACACACAAAAAAACCGCCCAAAAGTCTTTCAATTTTCTGTTTGTTCAAGTGCCCCAAGTACCTTATGGGTAGATACGTGCACTGTACAAGACTATATATATTTATTTATTACTCATTTGTTTGGTCTTGTTTAACCAGGGTAGCCCCATCAGTTATCAAAGAACTGTTCTCCCTGGGGGCCCTGGGGAAAATATTAGTGTACATGTAAGGAATTTGGGGGTAAAAATCCAATATCCAACTCCGAGATCATACAATACATCCCGCGTGTGGAATGCATTATGCATGCGCTCACTGCAACACGTTTCATGGTTGTGAAAATCGAGAATTAATCGCGGATGCTTTATCAACACAGCAGTTCCCGAGGCTAACTTTAAGTTCAGCCTTTCCAATAATATAATATTCCATCTGCTTAAGTCATTTTAAAAAGTTGCCGTTTGCACAAAACCTTCATTAAAAAAAATCAAATGATAATAATAACAACAACACCCGATAGAGGTTGAAACTTTGCTATTTTACTGGAGGATAAATTGTTATCTCACGCGTGCACTCCAGGAACACGGACAAGTATAAGCACATCTGCTTTCCATATATGCAACTCGGTCCTTGGACTCCTTGCACATTAGTGATGCAGAAGGACTATTTTTTCTGTAGACTCTACTTGTGCTTGTGGGATAACAAACAATATCTGAAACCATATCCCTACTTAATCAGATTCAATCAGCAGTTACATGTACATGTACCAGACTCAGCTGTCCATCTTGAACCATCAACTTCGAGACATTGTCAACATTGTTAACTCCGCAGTTAATTTCCTTGTACACACTGATTAACCCCTGTCTCATGACTTGTTCTTATTATTTCGCTCTGCACATCTCTTCTCAGCGAATATTTGAATATTTAATTTAATATATTTATTCTAAAAATGTTTGTTTTTTTCTTCTTCTGTGTTTTAGTAAATCTTTTCCATTTCACAGTAATTACTTCCAGATCTTCTCATTTGATTTCCATTTCCAATTTGTCAGTGATTATGCTTGCTGTAAAATTATGTCCATCTTTTGACTTAATAAGTAATTTTACTCTGTGTATTTTTCAAAGTTTGTGATGTTTTTATGCAACACATGGCCCATTAAAAAACAACTATGGTTGAATGGGCAAACAAGATTAAATTAAATAAATAAATCTATACATTTTGATGGCCTCTCAAAAGGAGGTTTATGTATGAAATCAACATGAAGAGGAAACGCCGCTTAACCAAACATTGCTAGGAATTTCTGTATCAACCCCTGGCTCTATTTCTGAAATATTCACAATTGGAGAAGTAGAAACAGCTTGTGTAAGGATGGCTGAGCTTAAAAAAAAGAAGCTCTTGTTCACACTTTCATGTCCAAAAGGCCAATTTCAAATTGTATTTGTTTACATGCAGACTACATTGATTGTTTGTGATGAAGACAACAATTCTTGTCATGGAAATAAAGTTAATTATATGAGTTTTTTTTTTTTTTAACTGACTTTAACCAGTAAAAAATACATGCACCTAAAATTGATTCTACCTTCTTGAACGAATACCTTCCTAACTTATCCATTTGCAAAACTGCAAAATCTTAATAACAGAATACTTCTTCCCTACAATGATGGCATTTGTCAGCAGTCATAAAAAATGCTCTTTGACTACAATGAAGCAAACAGGGTGTGAAGTTGGTAATGGCAATAACTGCCCCAGAATGTTTTGATCTGAAAAAAACCCTGTCATTTCTTTAAAAGGTTCTTAGGGTTATGAGTATTATTTATCCCAAACAATTTTTATTTTGGTATTGAGCACTGAAGAAAGGAAAATAAGTTGAAGCATTTTAATGACTAACTGATAAGAAATAAGATTTTGTAGCACCAATTACTTCATCAGATGCAATGAAGAAAAACAACTTAAACTAAGGTTTATAACCACCACCAACCCCCCCCCCCCCCCCCCCCCCCCCCCCCGGAGTCCTGTGGGACAAAGATCCACATGCATAAATAAAAAAATTCAAACTGGCCTCTGGCTACTGGGCAAGCTCGGTGGTCTAGGGGCATGATATCTGCTCTAGAATGGCAAAGGTCATGGATTCGAATCCCACCCGAGTAATATGCCTGTGGATTTTCTTTTTACATAGGACTCTGGAAAGTATTGGGTATACATGACTATACATGGGTATACATACACATCAGGGTGTGGTAAAACATGAATAATTACAATCTAAATTGCAAGACAAGAAGAAAAAGGAAAACAACAGTGTAAGTATCAAAAATTGCATACAATTTTAAAGAAAAAACCCAATGTGCACTATTTAACTTTTGAAAGCTCCCTTGAATGTTTCTTCTTGAACAATCTTGTACGGTACCCTTTAAAGCAGGCTTCCATGTCAACTTACCTCTTTCTGACTACAGGTCTTTGGCCAATACTTCAATAAACCTTTAACGACCTGATGGAAGAAAACATTTTTTAATTAACTTACGTCGTCACAAATCATTACTAGAATCGTTTTTTTCTTCCACTGCCAGTTAATAATATAATAATTCTTTGTTTATTAAATTATGTATGCTTCCATAATATATAGTTAATTTGCAGATCAGACATGACCTTAAAATAGGTGCACACAATCTGGTTACTCAGAAAACCAAAATTACCACAATTTTTATTTTCGTAATCAAATCAAATGGTTTATCTGATTTTATTTTGAAAAGCTCATTGCATCTAACATATTCAACATTTGTTTTCAGGTATCACACATTTTTTTACAAATCTGTATCTTTTAATTTTTAATTTTTTTTAAACAAACAAAAACCTTATTTGTGCTGTTACTGAAATAAAATTCATTTACACAATTCCCGGGTCTAGATTTAGCGGAGAGCTTGCCCAAGCCTCATCACTACACCGAAAGCACCTGAGACAGGGCTTTGCAAAGGTTAATTGCACAGGGCCAAGAAATGCATTAGCAGGCTACCCCATGTGACAGAATTTTATCAATTCGAAATGACAAGTCAAATCTCTACCTGTAAAATTAATCCACGAGATATTTGGTTTCATTAAATTTTCATGTCCCCCCCCCTGCTTCGGTTGTATACATGTAAGCCAGTAAAGCATAGAGCGTTGTACATGGGTATTTTGGCCATGAATCAACGGGATGCGTTAACCATTAAAATTCCTTATGTAGAGTTTGGACAGAAAAGACTCGACACATGAAAGTGGATCTTGCGTCAGAGCGCTACTTTACATGTCCAGTCTACTTACCTGATCAGTAAGTGTTGCATCTTTCTCTAGGAACTGCACTACACAATATGCCAGCTGTAACACAAGAGAAATGGGCTATAAATATAGATACATCAAGTCTTATACGTACATCTTCATGATGTACAGTACATCTAAATGTCTGCCCACAAATTATATGGGTCAGATTTCAGCGTAACACAACATTAAAACACGACATGTTGCACAATTTGCCAACTGAGCTTGAACTGATTTAGTAACTGAACCCCTTCTTAAATGGAAGACACAATATTCTGGTTGATTAACAGAGCAATTACCCGACTACTAAACAGTGATTGTCACAATTCCAGCCATTCTGATTCATGCTCTTGTGTATATGAAGGTGTACTTTTAAAAGGTTTGGTGAATTATTAAGTACTGATGTTTATATTTTACACCTTATAGTTATTATACAGTAATTCAATTGGGGCGGGGGGGGGGG
>CM021526.1:16663855-16680858 GCA_010994315.2 Pisaster ochraceus | reverse complement strand
GCGTCACAATTACAGCTTTATCTTATCTTGACGGCCTGTACACTGTATGTTGTTTTCTTGTATCATTGGCCAAATAAACAAAAAATAATAACAATGAAAATTCGGTTTGTGTTACTTGTTTTGCATCATGTAAATTTGTTTCACACACACGCCCTCGCATGGCAAAAAATACTGCAAATTCCTTGCTTTTGATTATTCACTATTTTATATGGATTAATAGTATATTTTGTCAGGTCTTTATTGAAGATAAACTTCATCATTTCAGGAACTGGATTTTGATCATTTGCACACCATTCATCAGCGACTCACATGCACTTAAACTATAAAATGCAACGCAAAACTTGTTCAAATGTATTTTGTAATCAAGTGTGAAGGCTTAACCCTTGACAACATTGTTGATTGTGTTGACATGTACATGTAGCACTCATGAATGGAAAGCAAATTCCATAGTAAGTTACGTGAGGTTCCCTCCCCAAACACCCTTCTGGACATGCATGGGCTTCTTAGTGGATTCTTAACTGCCTTTCACCTCTGTGGAACCGATTCGAATCCCGCTTTGGCCTTTGGGCCGAAGCCTTGCATCATGTGCATTGAGTTTTCAGTCCCTACCTAATTGTAGGTTTTATCCCGCGGTGGAGATCCCCCCCCCTCCACACACACATCTAAGACTGAGACATCTTCTCTTCACATGTATCTTTAGGCCTACAGTTCACAGTGCTAGGATTTGTGAGGGTTGAACTTGGTTTCATTAAAAGAACAATAAAACTGAAACTTTCTTCAAATTTGTTTCTCTTCACGTGTGTCTCCTCAGGCCTACAGGCTATGCACATTATCATAAAATGCATGCATGTAATCGGAATGACAATTCAGAGAATTTCTTTTGGCATCTGAAACCTTCTTTAAAAGACTTACCATGTGGATGACTTCTGGATAAATTTCCTCTGATAGCACACCCCTCTCCGTTGTTATATAGTCCACCAGCTCATTCAGACTAGCCCTCTTGATCTCCTTGCCCTTCAAGTCAGACACTGCATCCATGAAGTCAAACACACAGCTACACTGGCCTAGCTTCTTCACCACTAGGTCGTGCTTCTCCGGCTGGGGTGTGTCTGCAAAAGGGAGCAAAGGGATGGTGGTTAGCATCTCGTACGGCAAGAGCATGTGGGTCAGCGGTTTCATCACCATCGGATCAAGGAGGCTATCCACGATCATGGTGCTGGACATGTTAGCCTCCGACGACAGGCAACAGGCGCGAGTGTAATCAAGACTTACTTTAAGATGCTACAACTAATCGTAAGTCACAGGCTTCAAAATAATTTTCACTTCAGGAGTACAAAGTACAAAGTCTACATGTGATGCATACTGAATGGCTGTTATCATATTCAAAACTTGAGCAGTTATGGCTGCATTTGAGTTAACAGAAAGAAAGAAAAAAAAACAGCCCTAGTTGAGGATATGTCCGATATTAACCAGGCAAACTGCCAAGGCTGATTATGAGAGCTAAGAACCGCATGGGACTTGAGCGTTTCAGACATGCACTCCGTGCGCTACTAAAGGATATGACATGAGGATACTTAATCCAGGCCAAAAATAGAGCAGCCATATTTAGGTCTTGATAAAGAGAAAAAAAGTTTCCTCAGGACCGCTAATCAGAGTTGGCTGTGCCAGTACGCTGAAAGGTTAAAACTTATTCAGACAGGATTACACTTAATTAAAGATGCCAGGTCATCTCACACATACATATAGATAACGTATGTATTTTTAATCCGCGGTCTTACAAATTCATAACGAAAATAAAGTAGGGCCTATACATAGGTTTGTACATGTACAAGGCTGGACCATTAGAAATTTTTTTATAAAGAGATGACATACAGGAGGAAGACCACTGAGACATGAGAATATGAACGATCCCTTAACTTTTTAAGCACAGTCTGACAGAGTATAATACACTTACAATCCCGAATCCTTTTAAGTTCTATCTGCCAAAGTGAAGGATTTAGAATGACTCGGGCCAGAAGGCCTAAACAACAAGTGCTTATTACGGGGTCAGGCAGTCCAATCTTGCCCAAGTCTAAACAATTTGGTGTGGAGTGACAGGAGAAAAGAGAATGGGAGGATTAAGGCCTAGTGCTAGCCAAAATGCCTAGTCTGTAACGTTTTTTTGTACATGAAAGTCTAAGTACCGTAATGTACGCATAGACAATGTACACGTGTAAAGTACTCCCGGTTTGAACAATATTTTGTACAATGTAACCAATGATTCTTGGGAGAAGAACTGCACTTAGGTGGACATGTACATCTGTGTACACATGGTCCCCAGTGGCGATAGCAGTAATCCCCAATGATTCAAAATATATAGTACACTAACTTCTCTCACATTTTGTGCATGATTGAAAATGTACTATGTACATTGTGTACATGTTCAATTGTGAGGTTTATGTACATGTCCACTGTAATACTTCAAATGATGGCAGAAAAGAAGGGAAAAAAACACCCCAAAACAGGCAAATTGAAGACTTACATTTAATTTAAAAGCACGACATTGAGGACTTTGTGACGACCCGTTCAGGTGATGAAAAGTGGTGCTTGGTGGTTGACTGTGACCCCCTGCAAGACACGTGTACTTGTCGAATGTAGCGTGTGTCACATGCTACATGGGTAAACCGTACACATGATGCATACGTGGATCATATACACATGTACACTGGTTCCCAACAATTGCAATTGATTGCTATTGTTCACACCTTCAAACAGTCGGTATTCGGTATGCCCTGTTTAGGGATACTCTATGAATGCCATCATGAAAAGATTTGTTCTGTTTATTTCCAATTGCACAGTCATGACTGAATAACTTGCACCACACAATGACCTTACATTCATTTTAGACAGTGTGAAAACCATGGACACTACAATTGACAATGCCGATCTCTATTTTGTCAACAAATACAATTACATGTTTTCATGAGGATGACAGTGTAAACACCAGGGTTCTCCCCCGGTTTTTCCAAAACTGTGGGGCATTCTGGGCCAACATTTTTGTATGTTTGGCCGAAGCACACTAAATCGAAACAACATCTTCGAAATGTTTTCTACTTGGTGTTTATCTTGGTTTTAAAAGCGCTACTGTGAAAGCTGGAGCATTCTTTATGGTTTTCTCTCAATTTGTTTGAGAATAAATTGTTGTTTTTTGGGTTTTTTTTCTTTCTTTTTTTCCGAAGTAAAGCCATCATCGCAATCCATCGTGCATTTTGTCTCAACTGAAATGCTTCTCAATCCACAGAAACTATTGAAACAAATCTCAAGCAAAAATATTTCTGTACCAGAACAGACTTAAAGGACCTACATGGTTAAGGGCTTCGGGGCCTGGTCATGACCGAGCAATTGGGATTCCATATACTGCAAGACGAGAGAATAATCAGAGGAGCCAACCACACGGATCAATAACACTGAAAAGGTCACATTCAGCCGGCAACCTGAAATATTATGGCAACAAAAGTGCCATCATCTGGGAGCTCTTAGCTGACTTCTATCGATTAGAGATGGGCCAAATGTGAACCACGAGTCCTCCAGTGGGCTCCCCCTATTAACAACCAGTAGGTCTTAACACCTGAGTGGAGATGAACGTGTTCTTCACAAATTGAAACCCTACAGTTACCAGCACTTCTGATGTACATGTACATGTACCTTACGCATTATAAACACGCAAGGGTCACAGTCCCACAAGACCAGAATGTCTCACGCCGTGAATCAGGGTTTTCAACAGTTCATTGTACAGGTAGCTAGATAGCAAAAAGTGCAAATTTTACCCTTTTGCTGTACAGTCATCTGCTATTTGAATACCTGTGTGCAAACTGTGCATTTGTCACTGCTTTATCGACTAGATAGCCATGTTCACATTGAATTAATGTCCGAGACCATGGGTATCATTCCAATGGGTAAATCTTACCAGTGTCCAAACTTGGATTATTTGACATGCGTAAACTAACAGAGATGACAGTGAATTGAACCCTCTGACTAAACATATCACATGAGGGCGCTACACCAGTGACCAGTGACCAGATGTGACAAAAGACACGACCTGGCTTGTAATTAATGGCCGCAGAGCAGCTGGGCAAATAAAAGTAAGAAGAAAAAAAAAACGCAAATAAAGGGACGCCATTTCTGAGTTCTGTCTACCACCAGTACCACAACAACTTGAGTTAAAGTTGCGGCAAAAAATTGTGTAATAAAATAAATAACATGAGGGGAAAAAGGAAAGTTTAAACAAAGAGAAATTGCCGTGCATGTCATAGTAGTTCACTTCCATATGCCACATGACCAGGGCTTTACAGCAAACTGGACATGGTATTTTACTGGTCAGTTTTACTGGGACGATGCATGCACAGTGGACTTGACTAGGTTAGCTTACCTGGACAGAAGGTGGCTGGTTAAACTGCCCAGTGGACTCGGTTTAAACTTGTACCTGTAAAATTTTCCTGGGCTGTTTGCATGGGACTTAAAATGCTCAAATTACTCCATTTGATTGGTTAGTTTACTCCCACAAAGTCCACTGCCAACATGGCTTATGAATACGGTCCAGGGGTCTATTTCACAAAGCACTAAGATTCATCTTGAGATGAATTGTCGGTACTATCATGTAGTGATTCGGATTGTGACAGACATATGCCGCTTAGCAGCAATAGACCTCCGGCCAACGTGCCAAGTGATGCACACATCTTTCACTGGTCCCACACCTGCCTAAATTCCTCATGTACGTATGTAAAAAACATGTGCGATGTTAGCCATTTTTCCTATTTATCCTTAGCCTTTTTGTCAAGGCCTTCATTGCTTGGACAACTTTGTAGCCATGAAACGACTGGAACCGGAGATCGCTTTCACGTGTGGTCTCCGGTTCCAGTCGCTTTTCGTCATCGTGGCTACGAAGCTGTCAAAGCCAGGAAGGCCTTGACAAAAGGCCAATTTATTCTCAAATCTGATTACATATGTAGACACAAAAGGTTTTGATTCTCAGGTTCCAATACAAATGTATGCTGTGTGTTGCTGGGTTCTTTAAATCAAGCTGCATCCATGTTGGTGTTACTTAGAAACTAACAAGTGAATCCCAATCAATGCTTCAACATATGGTAGAGGATACAGTAACAATTCAGTCAAATTCAAATTGAGCAATCAATAGAAATGACTATAGGCTGCATTTCGTCTGTGTCTCTGTAAGCCTTCCTTACATACATGTATATCCAATTTATAACGCATACAAAGGGAACATTATTGACCTTAAATGACTCCCTATTCACTGTTCGTTTGGCTGCATGGATTCATCCACTGCTTTATGAATAAGGAAAGTGAGTGACAGGTTTACCGTGTCTACCAGAAAAAGGTCCTTCACTCGGCAACAGTCTAAAAAAAGAAAGGAAAAAAAAAGGGAAAAAAAGTGTAACATGAATTTACTTCCTCTGCTGTAGTTAATTTCCTACAGAAGCACTACCAATGATTGGACATGTACCATAACATTAATAGTGTATTCATAATGCCTCTTTTCAAGACAAGTACAGGAGGCCCCTAAAAGCACCGTACAAAATTATTATCCCTGTTCATTTGGCCCTAAAGTTCCTGATACCATCTCAACTCCTTAGGAGTATGCTGCACCGCCAGCCAAATGGGCGCACAGGTTGCTAATCATTACAGGCACCCGTTTACATACATGTACTCCTGGGTGATAAGACCCAAATATAGAACATGTACAATGTAAATGTACATAATCTACCTAAATCACTGAGTTTCAGTACTAATTTTTGTTTTCAACACTTGTTCCTGAGCTGGTTTCTTGGAGACTCAACAAGTTCGCTTTCTGGGGAATTCTAACACTACTATGTACATGTACATGTGTACAATCCAGTTTAAACTGAACAATGTTGAAGAGTTAAGTGGGGCAAATAGTAAAGCTCAAAATGGAACTTCAGGGTGGAAACAATCACAAGCAACGGGCACAACACAGTAAAACTTTAGTAGATCCTTCCTTGTAGCAGTAGAGCCAGACTTTAAAGGATACCCCCATTTTAAGATCACCCATTTCTAATTAAGCGGGAGAGGGGAAAATGAAATAAAATGTCACCAAATTAAACCCAAGCTGCAGAACTTACAGTTTTCATACATTATTGAACTGCCAAGAGTGTCAACACCACACCTCTAAAAAAAGGTGCAATATTATTTGTAACTTGTTGACTCTGCAACACTTTTTTAACTGCGTGATTGGTTTAGAACGCAGTGCAGTTATTCATGGTTACATGTACATGTACTCACCAGTAAAACTACATGGACATGTATCGCTATGGTGAAACTAAATATGTACAGGTATGTCCATTGTTTACGTATTGTAGGCACCATGCTTGGATAGGAGCGTGTGTGTGTGTGTGTATATGCGTGTGTTTTACCGCACAGCTCTATAAATGGTTTTTACATGGTTGATCCATGCAGGAAGAGTGTAGTGGCTAGATACACATCTATGCTTAAATTTATACATCAAGAAGGATATGAGAATTATCCCCATTATGGTCAATTACATCCATCCCCCACAGCTTTCATAAACAGCACTCATACGTGTCCTCCGGAACGTCTTCAAATTGAGTGCTCTTTGAGTACAGAAACTATCCAGCTCAGGGAGGAGAGTTTCCGTGCACAATGCACAAAATTGTAAATAATGTCCAACAATGGGACATCTTCTGGGGCTGTCTGTATGCTATTATTATATACATCGTCTTCTTGATGACAATTCAGTGACGTAAATGTAGCACTGTGTACCCTTGGACTGAGATGCTGCTAATTTGATTACGGATACTAACTACAGACTGCATTGTACGTATATGCAAACCCATCACGCTTGTGTTCACATTTTAACATGTCATGTATTATATGTAGTCATAAAATACCCTTTGGAGTGAATATGATTATTTTTTCTGCTTAAGAAATAAAACATACATTGAAATACTGTCCCTTTATTTCATGTTGTTTTCCCTTAATTTGTTTATCAAATTAAGAGCCATTGTCATTGGATATTGATTTGCAGCATGCAACTACAAGTACCTGAGTAGTTGTTTTTTAATTCTAGTGATCAACAAGACACAAATTCAGCCTTGTTTCTATCGTATTGTGCCTGTACACATTCACATTACAGTACAGGTTGTAACATGTAAAATTATTAGCATTACATACGTGCAACTGAACATGTAACTTATTTTTCTTAGGTATTTTTATGAGCACTATGCTGCATATTAAACAGGTTTTATGTGAAGTTCAGACTACTTTGTGACCTGTGCAGTTTTGTCATTTAAGCAGAATCTAAAAAGCATTTTACAACAGGAAGTAGTTGACATACCAGTCCAAGCATTTCAACCAGAAACATTTCAATGACACACATGAAAAAACCCAAAAGCAAGCGCCGCAAAAAAACAAAGAAAAAGTACCACAAGGACGACCAATTGACCGATTCAATTATGCAAATTATACAAAATCCTCTCAGGGACTTGCAGTGTAAAGGACACCACAGCGATCAACATCCAGAACATGCCTTCCCTCATTCTGCTAGAATCCCACAGTCTGTGTACATTGTGCATTTTAACGACAACGGTCCCCAGCCAGGGTTCTGACATGCACATCGCCTGTGATGAATGCAAAGCAATTATGAAATTATGCGGCCCAGCGATGTCAACCTATCGCTGAACCCTTGTGAGTTACTCAGGCATAAAGTATTCAGCGCCAACATCTTAACCTTTAATGTAAGACATACTGTACAGATCTGCATCGTGTAGAATGTTAATGAACAGAATAATACAAAGCGTCTGTAATTTTGTTTTTCCTCAGTTGCTGGTTTTGTTATTCATGCAAAGCTGCCCGGATTATTAACCAACAAGATTTTGATTTTGAAGTAACATACATAGCTTGGGAAAATTACTTCATAAATAAGTACAGTACAAGTGACCTTTTAATCCAAACTGCATTGTACATGTATGGAAAACTATTCCGCTTAACTTAAATGTTATTTTCGTTTATGTACCATGCTATGTTCATCACTAATACTACTACTAATAAAAGTCTTTTATATAGCGCCCTCAACCCAAACAGGGTTCTGAGGCACTTTACGAAGATAAAAATACCAAGACAAGAAAAAATAAACAGACCTAGAGCAAAGAAAGCCTGTCCCACAAGGGCACCACACGAAAAAAAAAGAGAAAAAAAAGAGCAACAAGAAAATAACATGCGCAAATTACACCCAGTGTGCTGACCAGCAGTCTTGACCCGTTACAAAACGTGAACAATAAAAGAGATACTGAAACGACCGACCACGACCGGAGTGGCGTGCCCGCGATCGAAAGCGTGAACACCAAAACCTCGGCAGTAACCAATCGCCTTAGCATAAATAAAGCATTAGATACAAAGTTTACAGGCAAAAATCACCGTGTTTTTTTTTATTTCATGAAAAATAAAACAATAATTTGTTTTTTTATGCAAGTTTGCCGTGAACAAGGCCAAAAGCCAGTCTTGGTGAGGGATTACAAGAAGAAAATATTTAAGATGAAAATAACTCGGGGGAGCTGAAGGTACAGTGTAAGATTCGATATTCCTCTTAACAGTCTAGATTGAAGGATAGAGGGGACAACGCATTGTGCAAGGATTCAGAAAATGTTAAAAACAATATAATTAAATTTAATAAAGTTAAAAAACAAAAAACTAAATCGGAAATGGCTGTTAAATGGTGTACCCTCTGCTGTAGTATGTGTCATTATTCAATACCCAAGTAAAACACCCAGCATTAATTTTGTTTTTTATTTTGAAAGAACATGGTAAAAATTTGTCAATCCTGACCCTAAATGCAGCGTACATTTCATAAATATTATGTACAATGTATGTAAACTAGATATCAATTACCATAATGAATCCACATCACAAAACATCTTTAAGGTATTATACAGGATTGGTGAGAATAAAAAACATCTTTGTTTAATTTTAGTCTAAAAGCTCACTCATTATGAAGTTCATGATAGAACAATCTTTTTCTTTAGAATATTTCCCGCTGACTTTAAGCCATACATGTATATTCGAGACAACTATCTGAAAACCTTTTAAAAAGCCACAGCTTACAATGTACTTTGTTTGTACAACATTAAGAACAATGCTGAAAATTTTGCAATGGTTTGTCACTATTTTCTCTGATTCACACAACGGATTAAGCCCCAACTTTCACGGGTTTGTTACTTCATGTGTATGGTTGATCACACAAAACATGAACACTGACTACCACTATTTTATCAGCTCTACCAATCCTGTATAATACCTATAAATCTAAATGCTTTTATAGAAGTACTTCATATAACTGCAGATAATGTGACCTTTCAAATACTCCAACATTCACAGTGCAGTGCAGTGCATTACATGGAAATGCGGTGTTCAATCAGTGTACAACTTGTACATTTACTTTTGGAAAACCAAAGTGTACACAATGTATGAAAATTTTGTTCAAAAATGGGGGTCAAGATAATGTTTGATATTAAATTCTTCTAGATACATGTACTCTACTTGAGGGCAAAATACAAAATGTACATGTACATGTTCACACATGTACCAGAGTAATCACAAACTTAATAAATTGTTTTACAGATCTATACATCAAGATCATTTAAATGCATAATCCAGAATGCAATATGCCTACAGCATTATATCCTGCCTGCATGACATTCACAATGATGTACATGTGTCGTTGAAATAGTGTTCCATGCAAGAAGCACTATTGGTTTACCCCCATGAAGCAGTCTCTATTGTCTCCTTCGTCATACATGTTTGTAGCTCTTCAGATAAATGAGATCCTATGTAGTATTAATTTTAATACACACTTCCAGCGAATACTGGAGAGAGAAATACCTACCTTTTGTCCACATGCATGACAGACGCATTACCACTCTAGTAATAATCCCGGCCTCAGTCACAGGCAGACTCTCACCGCATCTCAGCAATTCCTCCTCAAACAAATGCCATTTAGTCCACACTTGATCAAAAATCTAACCCTTCAAAGGTATTTCTGATTAAACCATAGAGAGAGAGAAAGAGAAGGAGGAAAAAAAAAACCAGCTTGGACTGTGGACCCTCTTCTTACATGAATGCTGCAAATGAGCAAATGAAGAACTACATGTATGGACTGAACACAGCAGTGATCCCGGATGGTTTACATGTATACATTTAGGTTGGACTGACTGGATTCAAGCCAGTATTCGTTGACTGTGGATAAGAAGTCAGATGGTGGACGAAATAAGATATTCACTACCAGTACAAGGTCACAAGTACACACATATGTACATCGGAATTGGGGCCGGGGTATAATGCAGATGATGCTGATAAACATCATATACATGAACAAGGCATTGACGTCATCGCTGGCCGGAACACCAGGCTGTGTGGTTGAAAGTGATTAAGTGCGCAGATGCAGGTCTCTCTCTTTTTCCCCCCCTCTCTTCCTCTCTCTCTGTCTCTCTCTCACCATCCACATACACCTAGAGACAAATCCTATTGATTAGTGGCTCATCTTAGCTTTTTACTTCAATACCACGGCCACAGTTTTTCTTCGTGTCCACGGGGGAAACTGCGTATAATATGCAATCTCTGGCGCGGAGTTCAGCATTGACAACATATCAATACTCCACTGCCAGTGCCATGCCCAGCGTTATGGCAAGGCGAAATGGCGGCAGTGGTCTTGTGTACATTGCACTTATCATCTGTTCAATCAGCTACCCTGGTAATTAGATGGCAAGAAGGAAGCAATTTTTGAAAGAGTACTCTCAGGGAGGCTACTTTCTGCACATTACACTGTGGATACTACGTGTGCAGTGGTATTCTATACATATGCTCTTGAAATTTTTTACACCAATATCTGGCTTAAGCACAAAAAATAGCTAGTCACAACATAAGTTAACATGTTCAATCTGTGGCTGGTCCCATGCCCATTTTTGCTTAGCAAACAATTGTTTAAGTAATATTTTCTGTTTTTAAAACAGCTCTACGAAATTGAGCCCTGACTGCAAAGTCTCATGAAATGAGAAAGGATAATCATTCTAAATATTTCATAGATGTTTACAGCATTATTACACGAGGATGTGTCGACATTAAATATTCATTAAGGTTGATAACCATCTGCATGTAATGCACTGTAAATCCACTGCTGCATTCATTTCCATGACTGTAAATTGTCTATTTTTAGCAGAAAGAACATCACATTCAGGATTTTTTTTCCAAAAGCTGATACTCATTGTAGGATCTCAATACTTCAATTACACATGAAATTGAGAAAACTCTTCCTCTTTGGTAAAACTCTTCCTCTTTGGTAAAACATGTACAGTATTGTGCACTTCTACATGTGTACATACTGCACATTGTGCATCTGCATACACACAATTTGCGATACATTTCAAGTCTTCGGTTACATACATTTACACACTTTTAAAGGTCATCAAACACGACTTCTCTCCCTGAAAACCCTTACAGTCCCAATTCCTTCTATCATCCATTTGCCAAAGTACAGGATTCCAAACGACTGGGGCCAGTAAGCCCATTCACTCTAACAGAGTTGGACCTTTTGGTGACACATCGCCTAAATCCTCCTATCCTTCAGAAGTTAGAACCTCACAGAGCCAAAATTCTTCTAAACCCTCCTGGTTTTCTTCAGTATGACTACTGGCCAAAATCCTTCTAAAACCTCCTGTGCCGACTTCATCATCACATTCCTAACCCCAACTTCTGATATCCTTCAGAATCCCACATTGGCCAAACTGCATACAGCCTAAATCTTTCTATTTCCTCTTGTGTCCAAAATAACTCGATAGCCCAATTCCTTCAAATAACCTCTCACAGTAGAAACCCATTACGGCCCAACACCTTCTGGAACTTCCTTTACTGCAATGCCCTGATAGCCCAAGTTATTCCTTTACTTTGACAAAGAGGACATTGAAGGAGTTGGGCTAGTTAGGGTTAATCATGGCTCGCCACAGGGTCAGGCATTCCAACCTCAAATCTATAGTGACATTAGGAGGAAATTGGGCCACACTCTAGCCAAACTGGCTAATCCGTAACTGTAGTGTAAGGGTTTGAAGGCATTTCAACTTTGGCCCTATATGTACTTCTCAAGCTTAACATACTTAACATATCATTTAGCAATCAAGTTGGTTGATGTACACATGAGCATGTACAGTGCAAACACGGTAAACAATGCACACAGCTGGGTACATTGTTTGATTACATGCCAACTGATTTTAACTGTTTCCCAGCAACAAATTAATACTGAAAGCTTTGGATGCTGTAATCAACTGAATCCAAGTCATTGTGTTATATAACACATTTGTGTAGGTGTTACAAAATGCCCATGCACATAATATATGATTGTCTGGTAAAAACACTGCATTAAGATACAAGCTTTCATTGATTTGGCGAGGTGGGTTTCAGGAAGATCCACCAACGACACTACGCACATGAGGCAGAAAAACCTGTTATTACCCACGATATTCTTACCGCCCTGTGTGTTACATCCTCTTATTTAGCCAGGGGTCCAACCACTGAAAGACGGAGCTTCCAACATTGGTGAGCTTGTACAATGTATCTGACGTCTATCGCTCGAAAGCCCTATCGCGTGATCATATATTCCGGCTAACCATAGGCGACTACGGGCAAACCGAAGTTGTAAACAAGAGCATTCGATTCAGCTCTAGTGTATCCTATACATGTAATTTGGCCTCAACAACGAGTTCCTTAAATGACATTCCAAATTGTCAGAAAGTACAATGGTTCTGTTTGTTCTTCTTTTTAAAAAAATGTTCTACACAACTTATTCTAACAACATCACTCAATAGTAGGCAGAAAATAATGCCTATTTTCTGCTAATTAAAAATCAGCAGAGAATCAGTCACATATATAGTATAAATGATGAGGTATTTGGGTTGGTGCACTTCTTTCTTTTTGGCTACTCATTGTACTAAGTTGTGTTGCAGTTAAAAGCAGCTCTGTGACATTGGGTCCATGTACCTAAGTATTTTTATATTCTACATTGTCACCTGCCGTTCTACCATCAATACACATGTGCAAACTTATACAGCACAGTATTTATAACAAATGCTATTTCAAGCTTTTACAATGTGCAAGTGTAACATGGAATGTGTACACACACAGAGTACTATGTGTCTTGTCAAAATCTAGGGAGGGTGACCTTATCCCATCCAGGCCAAACGTATGTAGCATCCTTCATCCGGATCTGTTTTGGCTGTTTGGTTGCACAGCATGAATCTACTGATATTACCTTAGCCTCCCCAGATGCAGACTTCGTAAGCCCTTTTGAAAGATAATTACAATTCCTGTACATACTGCACCCAAACTGAATACATGATATTGATAAATCCAATAATAAAAACGCCTGCACGTACAGGTAATCATGTCACCAATTCTCATCATTTATCCATGCGCTCACAGTTTGAGAAAAAATCGTAATGTGAAAACAGGTAGACAGTACATAAAATGCAAACTGGAAACACTTGCCAGTTTGGTTTCCTGATCTATTATGTCAAAGAGGTTATGTTTTTTGTTTGTTGAGGTGTGTGAGTGTGTTTGTTTGTTTGTTTGGTTTTTTCATTTTTTTTCAGGGAAAATAGAAATTAGCTGCTGCAAACTGCTTCCCCCCCCCAAAAAAAAAGGACCTATGATTCTATAAATGCAAAAAAAAGTAAAGGGCCTGACGTTTCGACACGTTAGCAGAGTCTTTCTCAAAGGCCAAAATGACAACACAACCCACACAAACAGGTGTACTGGTGTAACAGAAGCAGTCATGTGGAAAGGAGAAAGACTCTGCTAGGGTTGAAATGTCAGGCCATGTACCCTTTTTTTCTTCTCTTCCTTTTTTCCAGATCCCATTAGTTCCAGTCTTGAGATTTTCATAAATTGCACAATGAATAAAACCAACAGAAAAAACAACAAACAGAAACAACAATTTTGGAGCAACACAACGGTGAAACAGTCTGCTCTGGAAACCCACTTGAAACTCTACGCCCTACTTAGGAATTTGTAAAAGCTGAAAATAATAGTGTTATTTAATCTTGCCTAAAAACATTTGGCATGTACCAATCTTAAACATAAATCCAAATTCAAACAATTCAATAAACAAACAAAAATTACCAGGCTTAGGATTACAAAACAAATTTAAATATCATGCGTACTATACATACCTTACTTGTAGGTGTAGCATGCATTTTGTAACAGTATTTTAGAAAGTCATGTGTGAAAACTATTGAAACTATTAAAGGGAGGCTCATATTCTGCAACAATGTACCGATGAAATGCAATTAATGTTTGTTTAACTCACACAACTTGTTCAACCCCCTCCCCTCAAAAATTTGTTTAAAAAAATAGAAATGGAAACTCGATCACTTCAAACTCAGAAACTTTTTTTTGTCAAATTAAAACTTCTAAGCAATGTGGGCTACTCAATGTACATGTAGACACCAACCTTGTCCCTCAAGACACGACCTTGCCTCCTTGAGACCTTGCCACATCCGAAGCGTCCTACAATTATCCATATAGGGCTCCTATATCCAATTTTGAGACCTTTTGGCAGTATACACAGCAAAATTAGGATGACATGTGACGCATGTTCGACCAATCAAATGACAAGGATCTGTGTGTATCCCACAGCTATTAACCAATCAGAAGCAAGAATTCTAGCTTGCTTGAGGATACTTATGATACATTTGTAATATGTACAATATGGTCAACAGAGTTTTTTTACAAAACGAATGATCTTACAATTCATATTCATATCTATAAAAACACATATAACTTCAGATCTAAGGATCAAAATCAAGTGCTGGTATCTCCATTATCTGTATTTATGTATGTATGTAAATCGTGTCTTCAAGAAATGACTTGGTAATGCAACACAGGATACAAGCATTAGAATTTATTCATGAGTGTAACGAGGCCGATACCAGCTGCCTGTAGTCATCTTGACATGAGCATGTATGAACATTTGATCATGTACACAGTAATGTATCTTGCAGGACAAAGGTAGTGTGCAGTGCCTACAGTGTACTAAACTGCCTAAATCCTGGTTCATGCAGTCACAGCTGACTGCATAGCATTTGTTATTAAATTTTTTGTGCAGCATAATGGCTACAGGGCCCCTGCATGCCACAGGCATTAACACTAGGCAGGTATTGGCTAAGGTGATTTCAATGGCAGACACTGATTGAACACGCATGCCCCAGTACACTGCAAGAAGAATCCAATGGCTGGACTTACTTCATCCAATCACGAGTGAACCTAATTACATTTATAGTCCATTACATTAAATCGTTGGATTATTAAAAAGTTGACCATGTACAGTATTTCAGTACGTTATAAGTAGATACCTGATGTGTACATTATAAACGCCGACAATCTGCAAGGAAAATAACTGAAGAGTAACAAATTTTAACATTCATGTTCAAGCGCACTTTGACAAGAGATGAAGATACTGCTCTACTAGAACAACTGCATGCACCTGCCTTTTCAAATACGCACTGCAATAAGCAGATCCAATTCCTTCGAGACCATAAAAATAAAGGTACCACCGCAGCAGTTCTTTTTTGTACAATGAAACTACTTCTGCGTGAAAGCCAATTTTGTACATTTTCAGGTATCGTTTCACTGAAATCTTGATAACGAAATGCTGCTTTTATTTGACTCAAAAGGGAGGGAAAAACAAAGCACTCTCTAACAGCCACACTTTCCCGTCTTTTATGTCTGCAAACTGCATTATACGATTGTCTGCAGTTCTGTTGTGTCAGTGTAAAGTGAATGAATGGCAATATGATAAGTGTATTTCTAATGTTTACTTAATAAGGACTACTCTGGTCGGCCAGTCTCAGCAGCAAACATGTAGACGGCAGTATACGGCGCGGTATTTAGTGTACTCCATTATCCCTCTGTATTGAAGAAAGTTTCAATGAGGTTAAAATAAATATTGTCTCACTGAGTGGCAATGTGTAATATGAATCACACGCATGCATTCATGTATGTAAGCTCTGTGATGCATTTATTAACACCATTAAAGGGACGGTGCATCACTAAGTACAAAACTATGTGATGATTCAACAAAAGTTTACATTTTAAAAGCTACCTTGATGTACACTAAACTCTACAAGTAAAAGTGGCACACAAGTCATCGAGAAATTATGTAAACTTATTATGTAAAATGTTAACAGTTGCACAAAAGTAATTTGCAGTAGCAAGTAAGATGAACTGGATTGCCATTGTTGTCTGTACTATTATTATTTATTTGGCCATTGATATAAAAAAACAACACATGTAGTCAAAATAAGATAAAACTGTCATTTTCATGCAAGGCTGAAATTAGCCTAATGAAAGTGCCCTTGTGTGATAAAAAATACAGTCAATTGGCCAAGAATACGCTGAATGATGCACAAAAAATGCATAATTATGGATATATCCTCAGGTTTGGTGTTGCACTTGAGCAAATTCTTGAAAACTGTGACGTCGGAATGGAATAAATGTGTTCAACCCCAAAAGATGCTCTTCTCCAGCTTTAATAGCTAAAACCTTTGGCATTTTTACTAAAGAACCCTCTTGAATTCCTGTTCCAGCAGTGTACAGTAACTCCAATATGAAACCCAGTCAACTCGGATTGATTCCGTATGCAGCCTGCCTCATGCAAAGCATCATTGATTGAGCTCGACGCAGGCTTACAGAGTTCAACTGAAAACATGCTGCCCGAGCTTAATTGATTTAGGATGGTACAGGTTAATGTCTCACTGTTCCACACCATCATTTTACATGGATTTACATTTAAATTTTGAATCTTCAAATCAGTACACTTGCACATTATGCATGTTGTAGGCCTACATGTACAGTGGAAGGAATCAAATTGACATAAATTATACCGTATGTTAAATGTAGTAGGTATGTAATAAACTTTGACTATCCATATA
>CM021526.1:16637702-16658619 GCA_010994315.2 Pisaster ochraceus | reverse complement strand
CACACATACATGTACATGTACATTTCTAAGTTTGTGGTCTTTTTTTCCCAGCAAAACATTTTCTTAATGATGTTTTAAATGTTCTAAACTGATTCATTAAACAATGGAGATTAATCCCGCGACCTTCAAATATGTGTTATTTTGTAAAGTGGTAAAAATCAGGCAAATCTAGTCACTATTCTGATAGAAAAAACAGCTGGAAGTGTTAAAAAAAGGTCTCACATATCAAACCAAGCCTGGTATTTCAAGGAAGGAACAGAGTACTTGCCCACCATGGTCACTGCCTTGGCGCCCCTTGAAATGTTCAAGCAGAAATTTACTATTACATCATTGAGGTGCTGTTTACCATACAAGAGCAAAGCACCAGGCCTGCATAACCCTCTGGTCTACAACCGCCGAGACGATGGACGGTTACAATCATAGTAACTAAATTTACAGGGAAAACAGGGACTCAGATTTGGACAAAGGGAGACTCGGATGGCGACCTGACCTGAATTACATCGACCATTTGTAAAATTTTCTCTTGGAAAAGAAACAGCTTTTAGGCCAGTGCACTATTTTGGCAGCATACTGTAATATATGTAGCATTGTTTCAGTGCCATTTAGTATCAACATCAAAGGCACACTTTATGTAGAATTAGAAATAAGCACTAAAATACATTGTGCAGCCTTTGTGGCGGAAAAGCGGGCGTCTTGTTTCAAGGCTATAAGGGTTTCAGTATTGCAAGCTGAGTGCAGACTTGTAAACTTAAGCAGCATTTGCCAAAGCAGGTGAAGAACCATTTGCCAAAGCCACATTAAGCCATAACCACCAGCCTATCACTGTCAGCTAAAGTCAGGTCGTGGTCTTAAATACAGAGTTCATCTCCATGTAGGTTTCCTGTTGATCAGAGTCGCTAGGGGCCGATAGGTAGCATATTTGTTGTGATACAAAAATTTATGCTTTTCGTCCAAACATGAAAGTCAGTAGAAACTGGACAACAAACAACAGACTTTCTGTGAACTTTTAGCAGAGCCACACACTCACAGTAAACCTAGCCTTGGTCTCAGTCCCAGCTTTGACCACAAATTTGGCACTCGGCAAAAGTCAGACATGCCTTTTTTCACAGGCCAATGATTTTCAAATCTGACCCTTTATAGTTTAAATACGCTCATACTGAGGATTTCTACCTCCCTGCTCTTCCTCGACTTTGTCTGTGGAGAAAGAGGAAACAAGTTCAGCCCCCACCCCCACCTACCACAGAACTGTCTACATGATGTAGGACCTGTGAGGTACAGTGGTAAACAATTATTAATTTGGCTAATGAAGTCGTTCTTGTCCTGCAGATTTAAAGAACAGTCAGTTAACAATGCATACTTGGGTTATTTACCCTGTAATAAAGGGTAACATAAAGCATGGAGGTAGAAAATAAAAAGTATCTCACAAGATGTGTGCTAAAAGTACGCACACTCTGAAACGTTTACTTCATGAGCTGTCATAAAAGGTGTCGTAGAACACACATCATCAGGTTGGGCTTTTATCTCCATAATACTGCAATACTGGTGTTAGTCAGTGCTAGTAACACCAACGTACAATTGTTGTGATAATCAACAACCTTAATCCTCCCAAAGGAAAGCAGGATCAAGGGTTACTTCCCAACTTAGTAAGGAGGATCGAGGATTACGATTATCGCAACTACACTAACATATAAATTTACAGATATTGTCTTCATAGATTTTTTCAATGTTATGTGTTATGTAATGTAACAGTAACACTTCAGTACTACAGGGCCAAATTTCATGTGGCTCTGCTTACCGTAAGCAAAGAATCAGTGCTTACGGAAACAGGAAACTCCCCGCTTACGTCAAGCGTATTTCATAGGTTTGCAGGGAATTTTGCTTGTGGGTGTGCGTGCTCCACGTTACTAGGGAATCTTCACTTAAACAGAGTGCAGAAATTCGGGAGTAAGCTAATGATGTAAGCAGAGCCATGAAATTAGGCCCAGATCTGAAGTTCGCATTACTGCAGTGTAGCTGAATCCTGAATGCACTGAATAAATAAACAACAATATTATGTTTAGTAAATAATATTTTATACTTGGCCTGTCTTACCCTTTATTAAAGCCAGAGGCTGAAGTTCTACGCTGTTCTTTGACCGATATTTCGATGATCCTTGTGACTTTTTCTGTTTCCCCTTTCGCATTGACTTTTTTGTGAAGGGGTCGATTTTGTCCACTGCTGGCCCAGCTGACATTGTTTTTACTACGACTGGTGTTGGGTTAGCTGTTTGCTAATGTTGAAACCATTGGTTAATTTATTTCCAATCTCCTGGCCTTGGTAATCCGTCAAAACAACCCAGCCCACATTCGAATACATGAAAATGCATACATGTACATGTGCAGTGTGGTTAATGCAATGGTGGCTGATGATATAAATCCTTTAGAACCCAATTTCAAGGGCCAAACACAACAAATTGCAACGTTACTCAGTTTCATCCGTGTCAAAAATCCTCAACATCACATCCAGCTGTAAGTAGAAATATTCCAGTTTCTAAAATCTCCAGAGTTGCAAGTACTTTTTGAAAGGGGCATAAGGAATGGTATTTTTAACGTAAATACTTGGAATCGGTTCTTATTCCTGCATATTTTTACATGGAGCTGATAGAGTTTGTGTTGCTATCTGTCCGCCGTGAGGTCAGACCATGTGACGCGTACCAGCTTGCGTGATTGGCTTACATAAAAGAAGTTCCCGGATGATAGCGGTATTCATGACGTAGCCGGTACAGAGGTCAACTGCGACCAAGAAAATAATGTACACAAACGAGATGCACATTGCATGTACTGTATGTACTCCGCCTACTATGGCTAGTCGGCGCCTACAGTCGGTGTAAAGGCACCGCCGGGTCCGCAATAAAAACACAACTCATCATAGATACACTAATTACCGGGTTATCATATTGGACTCGATGTGAGGGGTATCCGTGCACCGCGCATAGTTTTTGTCTTGGGGAGGGTCGCAAGGAGAGCTTGGGGATAAATACTCAACTATCCTTCCTGATTAGTGTGACTTTTTCATGCTTGATGATGCACACATTTTGGAGCCGTTTTGCGCTATTAAAAGTGAACTTCATTTACTGTCCAGTCCTATTTGGCAAATAACTTCTTCTTTTTTATCGACAAAAGCCCAAGACGGACTTTGGGAAATTGACATTTGATTACCTTATTGTGCCAAAAACAAATTATACTGACGATACCGTTGAACAAAGTGCATAAAACCCAGATTAGGTCCACTCAAGTTTTTCCGCCCCTGCAAATAAAGACCCGCAATCAGTGGACATTATCCCAAGCAATAACAAGTGATTTGCATAATTTTTCTCTCTTTATCATTGCAAAATAAAGTCACTATTAACGTGGGCACGTAAGAAGTTACTTAGCTAGGCTTTCTGCGTAACTAACACACGTAGGCCTACACCTACAATGAACTGAATTACAGCTGGAGTTCAAACAAAAGCACGTAGGCACGATGCCACACATTCGGTGTACCTGCACTGATTGAAAACAATTTACAAATAAACTGATCATGTCTTATTTTGTCATTTACAATCCTTGTGTGTGTATATTATAAGATAATTTGACGAGGCAGTAAAATCAAATACATCTATTATGTGAGTAAATGGGAACAAAGTTGTAAAAACATTTAAAATATCACATTAAAGCTTATTGTAAAATGAAGTACTTTATCTGGTAATTTTAATTTGGCGGAGTCTGGAAGGGGCGTGCCCCCAACCTCCTTAGTTACGACATACGTCCTTTGTGTCTAATCTATAAATAGAATTAAGAAGATTCAAGCTAAGAGAACAGAAATCAGTAAACAAACAGCATGCTTTCCAGTCGACATCTAATAAACAAATTCAATATTTGTTAAGCAATCAAACGAACCAGGGTTAATGATAAAACGATGAGAGTGTAAGAGAAGGGGGAGGGAGGCCTTTTCTTGTAACCCCTCCTCGGGCAACGAAACAAGACGAGGTTATGAAAGTGGGCGTATCTTGAGAAAAACAGGAAATGGTAAATCTTTCGAACATGCTATCAAAAGATTGAGCCATTTTAATTAGGTTCGGTGAGCCTAAAGTAGATTTAACTTCCTACAAAATCAACTTTAGCAAGCCTTGTTTCTCGATAAAATAATTGCCCGTGCACGTTGAAAGAAACGCGTCTGCTTACAAGAAGAAGGGAAAAAAAGAAATCATGTGGCAATGTTTACTGCAAAACTGAATGTTTCAATGATCCCTTTTAATTAATGTTGTCCATGCTTCGGAGGGAAAAGGATTATGATCGTGTTTGGGGCAAAAACATATAAATCTGAGTTTTATTGGATCTATAGGGCCTAAAGTAGTATTAGTCTTGTTTTGTTTGTGTACAGGTTGTTTGTTTGGTAAAGGAAAGAAAAAGAAAGAAGAAAAGAAGAAACGATCCCTCAATGATAATAATAAACACAAACTCATTACATTAAAAAAGATCTTTAAACATTAATTAAAGCATTTTGTTAATAATTTAATCAATCACGTGACCTTCGCATCTCACTGTGGGCCCTTAAAACAACTTCCACCGCACCGTTCACAGAAACACAAAAAAGATACGTCCGACCATCCATCAACAACGTAGGGAAAAGAGAAGAAGAGGAACGGCTATAGTTTTAGTGAAGTCCACGCTTGATATCATAGAACAATGACCTGGGCCCAATGTCACAATAGAGCTGCTTAAGCAGAAAATATTCCTTAACAATTGTTTTGCCGAGCCGAAATGAGCAGGATACCATTCACAAATTGTACACGATTGTGACATTGTAGTTTGGCTGGTAACCTTATCCTAGTAAGCATAAATTGTTGTGCTTGGCCACTTTTGGTGCTTAGGTGGCTCAATGAAATTGGGCCCTAAAATGAAAAGAACTCCTTGTATTATATCCGACAGAAAATTTCTCTGGATTACTGATGGTTAACAGTCCATACTTGGACCACTACATGACTAATAGCGTGACTGGCGCTGTCTTTATCGTCATGAGACAGACATCGGTCATTCAAATCCAAAAGTTTTACATTTCATTAGTTGAGCTTTTATAGGGTGCTTATTGGGGTGCAACCCCCCCCCCCAATAGAGAGAAACTCTTACTCGGAGCCTCGTTAATTATTAAAATTAATGCAACCCACAACTTTTTTTCTGGAAATCAAGTATTTGAAGGTAATGGCTTTTGTGGATTGGTGAAAATGGCTCTATATTGTGACCCTGCGGTTGTTGACCTTCAACCATAAGCATTTTTTGGTACACAAGCCCTCTAAGCATGGCCCTATTCTGCTAAAAGGTCTAGGGTCATTTTCCCCAAAATGGAGTCTAGCCATCAGTTTTGTCGTTCAGGGTGTTTTTGTTTTGGATGAGCCTAGCTCAAAAGGCAAACGGCTAAGCTACCGGTACAATTAAAAAGAAAAATACAGCTTAGTTGTCAGAAAATATATTTTGTTTGTTTTCAAGAGGCTGTGAGACTTTTAAATATGATTTTTTTTTAAATTTTTGAACATTCTTAGCAATTGTTTCCTATCGGGAGCACGGTGCACCCCTTGGTGCAAAAGCCACATGACCCATACGAGCGCAGGTGATACAGGGTGAACATCCGATGGCGTTGATTACATTCAACCTTGTTTCCACGGGTGATTGAGTTTGACTACGAAATTCCCGACCCACTCCGCATACCTTGGCTAGAGTAGAGGGGATGATTTCTTTCGTTTCCCGATGAAAACGAGGCTAACTGATAATATTGAGGTCCTGGTTCTTACTGTAGGGCGCCCTCTTTTGAATGATCCCGCCTGAAACAGTTTCGCGGCCGGTCAATTATTGATGTACATGTTGAGACATAACAATAAAAGGTGACTTAAGTTTGATTACAGTCGGATAATTCCCTCATGTTCTTTATTAATCGTTTTCAGTGAAAAAAAAGGACCTTTAAGCAGCCATATTAATTATCAGATTACGGATAAAAGTTATAAATAATTATGAAACATCGACTTTGTGCAAAAAATTTGTGCAAATCCAGTCATGAATTTTGTGCAAATCAAGGCTGCCTATAGAAAATGGTGGTCAATGTTTGTAAACAAAGGAGAGGTCTACACTACGGCTGAAGCTTTGTTAATATCCCAAGTCCGCAGATAGTATTGTTTTACAAACGACATGTATACATTTATTGATTAAATTATGTCATGTTCGTGTTTCAGTGACCGTATACGAAATACCCCAATACCTATTTTGGAAAAATGGGTTTTTGTCTGCATTTGAACCAACCACTTAACCAAAAACAACACAAAGAGATCGATTTTTGCATGAAACCGTCCACAAAGACCATTATACATGGATTACTGAGATTAAATTCCTTCCTCCATACTGAGATGAATGTAATTACTATGTCGTGAAAACTCAGACAAATATTATGATTAAGAAATTTTTGCTTTTTTATAGTTTCAATCGATTTGGATTACAAATTGTTGGTACAGGTTCTAAAGCAAAACACTTCTGGCTTGGGCGGCATACTCCACTTCAACCAAAACAGAGGCTATAAAACTTGACCTTGCATTTAACTTCAAACCCTAAATATATTTAGCTTGGTTATTCTTTTTCAAAAACAATAAACACTTGGCAAAATACGGTTCAAGAAGGATAACATCAACTAATTTTATCAATTTCTTCTTTCATTTCTTTTATTATTTTACAACCATTTGAGGTACACATTGGGCTCATAAAAAACGTTTTCACAATTTAGTTTGAAAAAAAAGAGAGATTTTAATTTCATACTATCACGGTTCTATAGACCCCTTGCACATGACGTCAAAAAAACCCATACACAGCGCCCTCACTGAGGACAATTAAGACCTTTCATTGGCTGAGACTAGTGCGAGGCGCGTACCCACGTTTCCATTCCGAGATGGCAGTCAATGCAGGGGGTCTATTTCAACCTAAAATAAACAGGAAATTACAAAACAATTTATGTAAGAAAAGTTAAGAGAAGCAAATCCATTAGCCTTTTTGAGATAGTGGTGCAAACTATAGGAGTGCACTGTTTGGTTTGGGTGTCTAAAGACAAATTTACCCAAACCTCAGCACTGGTTCCACCACATCCCAAAATGGCTTCTTGCATGAGGAGGAGCCATGTCTTCATTTCAATATAGTCTAAGCAATCTGCCAATAATATACAACACCATACAGTCCATTTAACGAAAGGATGCAATGTTGATTAGGTCGCTGTAAATCCTAAATGAGAAAAATGTAAGTAGATTTTCATCTTTGTTAAAGTATACTAAAATGTTCTTATCATTCAATACCCAATCAATATATAACAACAATTTCTAAAAAGCATTAGCACCTCTTTGGATAACCATACAATTTTTGGGAATCTTATCTAGCAAGTTTACAGGATGCTTTCAAATCCAAAAGCTGATGATGTTCCCTTCCCTTTCAGCAAAGTAGAAGCCTCTTAAGGGTTGGAGGCCGGTGAGGAGCACAGAGACAAACGATTGTGAGATATTGTTTACAGTAGACAGGATTTGAATGAATCTAATGTATTGGTCAAACAGCCACAGCTGATTGTTTCATTAAATCACCATTAAATCCATGAGTGACCAGTGGGCTCGATTTCACCAAGAGCTAAGGTTGATCTTAAGTGCGAATGAATCTTAACTGCCAAGCAAAGTGTGATAGCACAATACAAATCACTATGCCAATACTGACAAACTCTTAATAAGATGAATCTTAGTGCTTTGTGAAATCGAGCCCTGCGCTGAATAGTATTGTATCGAAAATCACAAAACAGAAGCTTGCAATTTAATATTTGGTGAATTTTATAAATTGCAAACAGTACACAATCTTGAATATTATGTTTTGCTGCAGTCACTCAAGAGACATTTCCAATTAGCTATATTACTGATAAATTTTAGCACCACATATTGCTCATAATTTGTTCCACCAAAAGACACACAGTTGCAGGCATTTACTTAGGCTTGTCGTCTAGCACTGTACTGATTTTTATAGGGGCACAACAAAGCATAATTACCCATGAACTTACAAGAGTGGGATTAAGTTATTATTGCAAGCAATTTGTTTTATGATCTCCAGTTTGCATTTTGTCTGTAAACACAATAAGCTACTCTAGAGCACTGTCATAGCTATTCCAAGTCCAATTAAATTTCCCTCTGAATGTAAATTTAGTTAAATTCTGTAGACCTTATGCACATGGCGTCATTTGAGTGGGGCACCCTCGGCTCGAGGTCAAAGGAAGGTTGCTCATTGAACCATTCCGTGTTCCGTGCATACACAGCCATGCGTTTTCTATTGTTTTATCATCTTTTTACCTCCAAGATGGCGGTGTGATGATGTCAATGCATAAGGTCTACTGATCCACCAAGTTCTTATACACCTTCAGAGATGCCTCTTCCCCCAAAACAAAAACGAAAAGGTGGGAAAAAGTAGAGAAAAAGGAGGCATACACAACACATCTAGGAATAATTGCCAGTGTTGCTCTTCCTAAAAGTCATGAGAATACTTCTACTATTAGTATCAGCCTAACAGAATATCTTCAACCTGCCCAAAATTTCACAGAACTGCTTAAGCACAAAAAGTAGCTCAGCACAAAATAATTATGCATACCAGAATGAGCACACCAGCCAATGTAACACATCAGATGTACAATTTATGACTGGTATCCTGCTCCTTTTGGCTCAGCATAAAATCATTAAGCAATATTTCCTGCTTAAGCAGCTCTAAGAATTTGGGCACTGGACCCAATTTCATAGAGCTGCTTAAGCATAAAAACTAGCTAAGCACAACAAAATTAAGCTAACCAGAATAAGGCTACCAGCCAAACTACCATGTCATGTGTACAACTTGTGACTGGTATCCTGCTCATTTCTGCTTAGCAGATAATCAATAAGCCATATTTCCTGCTTAGGCAGCTCTATGAAATTGGGCCCTGGTTAGAACAAGGCAAAGGATCCCACACTCAGCTGCTCAAACACCAGGCTGAAGAGTACATGTATCAAGATCTCTGATGTATTTACAAGTAACTTACTTAATTGCTTTTAGTTCTGACAACCGACACTCCACAACTGGATTAGCTGACATCACAACAGCCAACCATGGAAGACTTGGGTACCAACTTATACAAACATACAGAGCCAAAATTGCAACAGAAAATGTCTCACAGGTTAAAATCTCCATTTGTTTCAAATCACGGGCAAAAAGAAAGTGCAGTTAAAACAAACACAATAAATCTTTAGAAGTAGTCAGGCTTAGTAATTTGTAAAATATATTTATAAGTCAGTGGATCCATTAGCCAAACTGGGTGGATAAAGCTATTTTGTTTTCTTATCCATTTTTTTACATCAAGATTTTGCTCAAAGTTTACCATAGCTTTTGACCAAGATACTATGGAAACCAAATCAGGACATGGGTATCAGAACTGAGAGAAGTCCCTAGAACCAAATATTTTGTCCAAGTGAGTAAATTTTGTTCAAGTAATAAACCATAAGGGAAACTGAAACTGAAACGTGCCTGTGCTCCACCAACTGAGCTATCTAGCCCTAATGTTGGGGGTCTTCCTATGAAGTAGATTGGCAAAGCGCTGGCACGTTAATCCGAAGGTTGCTGGTTCAAGTCCAGCTCTAGTCAATTTTTATTTGTTCAGTTTACATAACATGGCTAATGGATAAGGTGATGTAAAATATACATACAATAAATAAATCCTGCTTAATCTCTGTAACTGCACTTTTGTTTAATAAAATAAAAATGATACTTTGAATGCGGCCAAAAAATAGAAGGGCTCAATATCCAGTAACTCAATAATTGGTCATTGTTACCTGACGTCAAAATGGGAAAACTACAAAAAATGTCTGGAATAAAACCCACTCTCCCCGAATTAAAACATAGCTTTGTTCTGGTTGGTCATTTGTATCATGAAATGGAACATTATTTTATCAGCCAAACAGAAAAGAAAGGAACAGATTTGTAACAAAAAGTGTCTTTTGTCTTTCTTCCACATAAAACAACCAAATAACAAAGACCAAGCAATGAATTATATAAAATTATATACATACATGTACATCTCTTATAGTGTGGTGTGCCCTCATGAAGCACAAATAAAATGAAACTTCTTGAAGATCAGATTTACTTCAGAGCATTCTGATGACATCCAGCACTGAAATCTCTTAACATTGGGAAGAATAAGAATTTCTCAGTTATTTCTTTCAACGTAAGAATGGATCAAGTTTTGTATGGTATTAAATGTAGGTTTATACTCCCCTGTTTCATTAAACCACTTCACGTTGGATGGTGTAACTATCGGCAATTTCTTTTTGATAGATTTGCGGCAGACGTTTTTTTTAACGCCTGGAACAACTTAAGATTTTCCTCAATTTTTTGGACAGCTGACGTTAATATCCACCAATTCATGGTGAGTGCCTACTCAATTTTCTCACACGACAACATCAGATCCCGGAGCTAATCATGAGAACAATTGTTGTCTTTTCTTTGTCAAGTCAGGGATTCATTGTGGCAACGATATTAAAAAAAAGAAGAAGATAACTCAAGAAACTTATACAGCAGGTGGGCACAGAAAATGTTTCAGAATACCTATGTGAAGTGGTTACAAGAACATAGGTAGTGACTGGATGCAGAATGTCAGAATACATTTGATCTAGTATTTACTCCAGATCGTCCTCAACAATTGCAGCTTGTACTGGTGCTGGCGCTCCATCTGTTGTTATCATGGCTGATAATTTCTGGAAATGAAACAAGGGAAAAGAAATAAGAAACCTACTTATTTGAAAATGCCTACAGTTGGAAGAAATTAAGCTGCTTCATTGGAAAGCAGGAAAAAACAACATGTTGTAATTCTGCATATGACAGAAAAACTTCTTGAAAAAAAACCCCCTTTTTAAAGTTATTATTTAAACATATTTATTTTTCAAAAACTTCAACATTTTGACCCTAGCCTTTCTCAAAGGCTAGAAATTGTTTACACAGAAATTAGCTGTTGCAAACTGCTAACCAACCAAAATGACCTGTGGTATATATACTAAATTTAAGTTAAGGCCTGATGTTTCAACACAACTAGGGTCTCTTAAAGGCTCTTTATTTCTAAAAAGAACATTTTGTACAAAATGTTCTAACTACAATATGAAAACCTTTAAATTGGTAAATCAAGTTCAGGCACTAACTACTGATGACTAATTCCGTTAAAAACATTTCAAAAAGAGTTTGGGATTGGACTTACAAAAAATAATTGTGAAACAATTGCTTGTGTACAGGCAATGCGCTCCAGTGTCTCGTCACACATGGCCTGTTGACACGACCACTGCCAAACACACACAGAAACTTGAACACTAGTTTATAAGACTGCCCCTTAATGTTGCAGAAGAGGTTCGTTTCAGCATGTTATTGGGTCCTCTGAAATGAAGTGGGCCCAATTTCATGGCTCTGCTTACCATAAGGAAAGAATCAGCGCTTACGGAAGCAGGAAATTCCTTGCTTACATCAAGAGTATTTCATTGGTTAGCAGGAAATGTTTTGCTTGTGCGCGTGCATACTCTGCGATACTAGGCATTCTTCACTTACGCAGATAGTGCAGAAGTTCAGCACTTTCCCTGTAAGTACAGAATGGTGATCCCAAGCGCTGAATGTGGCAGTAAGCGGAGCCATGAAATTGGGCCCTGATCAAGAATACCAAGATGAAAACTGAGAGGTTGGTAAAAGCAATTTTTACACTTACCTGGCTGACAGATGGTAGTTTGTGTACCAACATGTCAAACACATTTGGAGGAAGCGTCTGCTGTAGGACTTGAAGCAAGTGTTCTGGCTGGCCACAGATTGCAACAGCATAGCACAGACAATCTGTTCCTGCAGTCAAATCACCTGAGTTGTACAACAACAAAAAGTTTTGAGAAAAATTCTGAGAAATGGAGATGATGTCGGCGTTGAGCTCCATGGGTTAATCCATTCTCGGAAATTCAGGAGTGAAAGTGCTGTGACCACAAGTCTGGTCCACACACTGTTCATGTACATCTAAAGACTGAAAGCAGTCTTGGAACTAGGATGGGATGGTTGAAACAGAGCTCCCTGGGTTTAAGTTACCAAGAAAATTTGTTGATTCATTAAAACCAAACGGCAAAGCTCACTCAACTCCCAAATCAGTGCAATCTGTGGGTAATAGTATGCCTGTTTACGCCAAGCCATACAAACTGAGTAAACCAAACCAACTCAAAACCTGCTATAAGATTCGGAGGGCTTCTTAGTGTGGTTAGCCCATCATAACACAGTTTCCATAATGAGTCCCTAATAATCATCAAAGGCCACTTATTGAAAATATTTTCAGAAATGAAACAGATTTACAAACTGTACAAACAAAGATTTATTGGGACTTTGTAATCTATTTTTCAAATTAATTTTCTTTTTAAAACAAATGAACATTTGATTAACATTCATGACCTAAACTCCTATTTTTCAGACTTGAAATGTTACAAATGTTCCAAGCCAAAAGAGACAGTTTTCATAAGTGTTTTCTTTGTTCAGTTTCTCCTCTTACTAATCATACTTTCTGTTTGAAGTACTATTTATTGAAGCAAATCAGTCTCCTGCCAATGTGGGGGAAAGTCCATGCAGAATTAACATTTGTTAATAGTTTGCTAGACGTCCAAAAACTCACCTTGTGACAACAGCTCTTCTCCCATCTGGACTTGTGCAAGGAAAAACTTCTGTACACTCTCAGGGTCCTTCAGATTCGGCAACTGGGAGAAACAAAATAATCATCATGAACATTCTAACAAGGTTTTACGGAATTACTTACTTAATGTCAAGCTACTTGCTCGGACATATTAAACAAGACTTCTCCACTCCTTTCTGCTTTGTATCTTAGCGTGTGGTTCATGAACCAGGGTTTACTTGACCATGGTGGAAAATCTTGCAGTGCAATGACATCTGAAAATATGATAATGCAGGGCGCAAATGAGCTGCAGCTAACCAGCAAAGTACCTGCATCATTGCACAACCTACAACAAGAGAAATGGTGCGGCCCACTGATCTCTGTTGTCACTGCCCAGGAGGTTCAAACTCCTTCCGTGGTCCTTACTCTATGCCTGAAGGAGCAAATAGCTTTGCTAAAATAACTCATCAACAGACAGTATTGAAATTATGAATTACAAATTTCCCAAATAAGGGAATTGTTCACATGAAATAAACCTCATAGCCTTGTCTTAAAACCACCATGTAATTGTGTAACTCACCTGAGGTGGGGCAGAGGAATCACCACTCGTGGTTTTATTTTCTTTGTTCTTTTTTTCCCTCCCTGAAAATGGACAAATAAGCATAGTTCATGATTTTAGTTAGTTCAAACATAGGCTACAATTTTGTGCAGGGAAGAAACTCCAACAGAACAGACCATGTTAAGGGGCACCTGTGCCAGGATCTCAGTCAGAGGGTATGCAGGTTTGACAACAAGGGTTTTCTGAAAACTCTCAGTTATTCATTGAAACTAAGTCACTGGATGAAGAAGGAAAACACTGTAAAATTGTGAGTAGTTGCATACTGTGTGCCCTGTCTTTATGCTACAAAGGATTTTGTTTGGTGAAAGGTTATGTCTGAAAAAAAAGTTTAATAAATTTTCAATTGTGAACAATGGATTTAGCACTTATGTAACTTTCATTCTGAGAAACTTATTCAGCATTTTGACATTCAGTTTTGGTTTAGAATTATAATGAAACACCAACATGTTGCGCAAGGCAAAAACAGGAAAAAGTCTGTAACTTCAGCCGAACAAAATACAACATTTTGAATAAACTCTGGCCCACCTTTCTTTGACAGCATGAATTATTTCAAACTTTATTGTTCTTTGCTTGTTTGAATACCCAGTGCCTTCTCCCATGTTGGTGTGTTTGCAATGGATGATTAAGTAAAACTGATGAGGCGTATAAATAATTCATAAATCAAATGCAGAAATTAAATTAAGTTCAATAAATATGCAATGAAATCAAACATTTTTGGAACCCCTGGCTTCCCTCATACGATGTTTAAACATTTGAAGTGGAGGCAAATAGGCACTTTATGAAGGGTTCAGGTAATTCAAATTTGAAATATATGCACAAGTTTGCAGTCTAGTAATTGTAAAGTAGAATTGTTAATACAAAATATAGCAATCATAAGAATTTAACACCTACACGTATCCGTTCCAGTAGTTGAGATAATCGTAACCCACCATCCTCCTGACAGGTCCTATATCTAGAAATATGTGGTTCGTTCCGCTATCATTGTGGAGACGATAGCGGAACGAACCGCATACAAAAATTTTTTTACTTCTATCTACTCTAGCACTAGCAGTCTAGGAGTAGGACTGAGTACCCGATGGGAGGATGGTGGGTTACTTGAATTATCACAACCATGACAACAGATCATCAGATGTCAAATAATTATCACTCAGTGTCATAATTGCGATGATCGTAACCCTCCAGTCCTCCCGACGGTCGGACCGTCGGGGGAGGATGGAGGGTTACGATCATCGCAACTATCACATCAGTGTCAGAGAACACATTCAGACGTTTGATGTTTAAGATAAACATAAATTACAGGTAGCGTAGTTGCTGTAGGTCACTCAGCACTCCTACAACTAGCTTGAGTGAAATCAATGCAATTGCAAAACTAGCGATAAAATAATTTCCCCAGAAATTGTGCAATGTGTGGAATTGGGGCGACATCTCCTTTTATTTCAATAGGGGGCGATTTGGACGAGGAGTCCGATGAAATTCCGGAAAGTAACTCACTCTGTTTCAATTTCTGCTTGAAGAGTGGATCACTCCTCCTCTTTCTGTCGAAATAAATACAGTACCCCAGAAAAAGAGTACCAGCAATCCCTGCTGCTATCCCAACGACTGCTTTTGAAACCATTATGGCGCTGTATTTTGGAACGAAACTACAGGTACAGCCTGCAAAACTGAAGCCTCACAAAATCCCCGTGCACGACCTAAATCCCAACATGACACTATGACCTTTCAACTTTAAATGCATGACGACTTCTTGTACCGTCGGTTCCCAGCCTCCCAATAAATTGAACGTGTAATATGTGGATACCAGTGAGTGAAAGGTCAATCAATCAGTGTGGCCGGCAACAACCATGCATAGCAACATTCCAAACCGTCTGCTAGCGCTTCTTCTTGTCTAAAAAAAGACTGAGGTTCTGCTGCCGATTCTACATTGAAAACATCAAGTCCAGATTATCGAAAATGCTCTTATTTCACGGGCTGTTGCTATAATATGCAGTAAGTTGACCCAAGTGGAGATTCTAGATATTAATGACCCGTTTTTGATAATGGATTCTGGAAAGATGAATCGCAATATTTTGCCAATCATTAATCAAGAATGAATAGAATAAATAGTCATCATAAAAATAATATATACAATTTAATAGTACTTTTCTTGAAACTTCCTTTGATGCTTACCGTTTCCTTTATATAATGCAGAATGTGTATTTTATTTGTTGTTTCAAATTAGTTTTTGCAGGCTGTTTACATTTGTCGCCCAACCAAAAAAGGCTTCGATCTAGACCCAGTACAAATAAAGCTCTAGCGGCCCTAGGGCACTGCACTCCTTTAAAAAATGATTTGACCGAAGGTCTCAAATTTTTGTTAAAGGAAGACAGCGCCCAGTTACTGGGTCTAGGCTTCATCCTCAATCTTTTTTCAATATGTAAAAGCCAAGCAAAGAAAGGTTTTAATTAACTGCAAAACTTGTTGTTAATTTTATTATTGTTAGTTACTGAGTGATGACAAAGCTAGTGTAGTATATAAATATAATGTGATTTATTTTGATGTGAAACAAACAAAATAAAAACAAGTGAATGAACAGTAGATTGAACCCATTGAGATTTAAGCATGGATACACGAACAATAATACAGCCCTAGACCCAGTATCAGTACTTGGGGCACTGTACTCCTTTAAAAAAAAAGTTTACATCTTCAATCATCATACCGAATATGTCAACATTTCGAAAAAAAGGAGTACAGCGCCCCAGCCCCAGTTACTAATACTGGGTCTAACTCTAATGCAGCCACATAATTTATTGTGTTGAATAACACTAATTCAGAGCTGATTTTGGCCTCAGTTTAGTGGGAAACAGAGGTTCAATCCAAATTTTGCATAATCTATATGGTGTTAATAAAAAAAAAAATTTAATCATGCCAAAACAACGGAACAATTAAAGGTTTATTTAATGCTAATTAATGTTTTTGGTATTTCTTTTTCAGAGGAACACACCAGAAGCTGATTTAATACTCAAACCAGTTTAAAGGCCCAGGCCTAGCTGTTGGGTGTTTAAAATGGCCGACATTAAATCATCTGATGTCGTACAATATGACAGCGGGAATAGAATCCTGAAAGTACCAGATCTTGCGAAGGAGAGCAACCATGTTGTGTTTGCTCAATACACCAGCGAGCCTCTATCACCTGAAAAACCCTACTTCAGAGTGAAAATAGTTCAGCAAGGTATGAATGAACTATAGAAAGTCATATATTCATTAATATGATCATTGGATTTAATTTCATCCTGCGTGCCTGGAATTTCAGGTTTGAGAGGGCAAGTGAAATTTTTAATTTTGCAGTAGGACACTGCCATTGAAAAATATTCAAGTCTATTGGAAACTTGGTGTCCAGGCCTGGTTCTGATTTACAGTGAAAACTATCACTGACAGTCAAAAGAAAAATTTGATGACACAAAAGGAAGAATAACTCCTTCTTTCTCCAATGGCGAATCATTGCTGGAAGCTTGTGCAAAGAAACCAATAAAATAAATTTTAAAAATAGACATACATCTAGTGTTGCGGACTACCTTTACTGTGTAATCAGAAAGGAAGATACTGGTGTTCATTTTATGTTATTTTGAGCAGCTTTATTAGCAAAGAAATAGTTAGTGGCCTGACGTTTCGACCCTAGCAGAGTCTTTCTCGAAGGCATTACTAGCATTACATTTGTTTTTTGTCTTTAGCCAAAGATGCTGTCGTAGCCATCGGCATCAGCCAAGAAACTGATTTGGATGCGGAGGACATTGAAAATGACGAAAAGGAAAGCTCTTCAACAAGGAGGACAGATGCTGTGGTATACTTCAGTGATGACGGAAGCATCTCAAGCCCCGCTAGGAAAGGATCCAAAGAGTTTTTGCCAACGTTTGGTCAAGGTAGCCACAGCAAATTTTCTTCTTATCTCAGTTTTCTTCTGTACAAAGATAATGTTCCTTTGCCATCACATTTAAGTACTGCTAATTTCTGAATATGTATCTAGACCATATGTTGTTTAAATCTTGATTTTGTTGTACATTGTTTTCTTTAAAAGGTATATAAATATTTGAATCACTCTCACATGTCATTTTAAAAATTAGTTTCTTAGCATCAAGCAGGCCCCAATGTCATCAAGTTGTTAAGAAGAAATTATTGCGTAGCAAAACTGAGCAAGGAACTAGCCTTTAGTAAAAAAGATAGAAATAGTAATGGGGCACATATCCATCAGCTAATGCCCAAGCCGCCTACAATTAATCTTTACAACAAGAACAAAAAGGCGTTTAATGAAATGTCATGACCATCAAATGTGTTTGTAGTTGTCTCTTAAATGCTGGTATGCTGTAGTATGACTTTGGAGATGGTGATAGAAAATTCCAGAGTTGAGGGGGCTGCTGATGCAAGGCCCTGTCCCCCTACGCTCTCTTGAACCCATCAATTTTATCCCCATCGATGATCAAAGGCTGTTTCTTCGAGGAACTAACACTTACATATTACTATTTTAGTTTGTTAACCTTACACCAATTTGTATAATTTTGCCTCTTTGACAGGTGATGTTGTAGGCCTTTACGTTGACTACCATACCAAAACCAAATCCTTGGTGTGTATCTATAAGAATGACAAGTTGTTACAGCGGCGTTGGGTGTCACTGAAGCCAGAGTTTCTACTGCCCACCATCAACGTGTGGTGGGGGACGGCAGAACTACATGTAGACTGGCTTAGCTCCTCACCGCCCGATTTATCACAGGTTACTAAATTTCTTATATCTAATCCCTTATATATGTTAGAATTACCCATAAATCTACTCTTATTAAATGTTTTCTTGTAGTTGTCTTGAATATAACTATTCAAGGCTCAAAGTTGAAATAATTTATTTGTCATGCAATTCAAATGCTTGAAATGCTCTCCTGGTGTACGTACAAAAGCGATAAAATCATGTGAACATTCATTTATAATCTGTCATATGAAAGACTTACTGTTATTATTATTATTATTAAGACTTGCATCTGAGAGATTGCATATATTATATACAATGATAACACATTAAAATGACAAGCATTTGAAAGCATTTAATAATTCACATTCAACCAAATTTGAATGAAACTTATGGTTTGTAACATTTATAGAAAACAAATATAAGATTCATCGAAGAGAAAAACATTTCAAAGTGAACGGACACAAGTTTTCACAGATTCAAAATTCTGTTTGTCGTGTCAACCAAGCAGGACATATATAAAAGTAAGGCATTTTTAATTCCTCTCACATTTTGTTAAACTTATCCAGATTGGTTTTTTTTTTGTGATATTGTTTTCCTTCAGAATAATCTATCGGACTGGAACATGCCAGATACAGTCACCACAGATGACAACCTTTTCAGTCTTCGGACATCATCAGAGATAGCTGCAATCCAAGCTCCATATCCCTTCCATACAAGTAAATCTAATGCTTATAGTCTTGCTCAAATTTTACAGGATTATGTTCATTTCAAAGCTAAATTTATTTAGCACACAGTTAAGTTGACGTATAGAAAGTTTTGCTCACAGGCGCATAAAACAAATCTCAGTTGTATTTTGAAGGCATAGGTTGAAACATGGAATGTGAAGGAAAAAACAATACATGCCACAAAACTTGTGTTCAGCAAATGTTTTTTCCAACCAGCAACTTTCAATCAATCAATTAACTCTCCTATGGCTGCATACTCTAAGATGTCCCTGAAATTCCACGATGCTATAAACATTATGGAAAAGTAACGCATACAACACTTTCCCATCATTGTATTTGTATCTATGGACGATCAGTGCCACAGACTGCCACTACAGAAATTGACCAAAGTTGAGAACCATATCTCTTCCAACAGTTGCCCAAATTCCATTGCAATTGAGCACAGCTGGTGGCTTCTCCAGATTACCACTCTCATTGGAGCACCTTGGGCAATGGCTCTGCTCTCCACATTAGTATGTGTGTATATCAAAATTCCAGTTGTGGCATAGTGAGGTAGGGGTTACATGTAGTTGTCTCAAGAAACACTCTGACATTAGAAGTAGGGTTAATCAATCAATTTATATGATGGTAATCCAACGGTAATATGGCCTCGCCGTAAGAATTGAGAGTAGGAAACTTTTAGAGAAGTTCTGAACATGGACATTGAAAGAAATTTGTCTGATGTAAGAAAGATTCTTCCACATCCTATGTGCAGTGATGGGGGAAAGATCCCTCAAACTGTGCTTGCTAAATTCTTGGAATGAAAACCACTGAAGTTTTGAAACAGGAGCACAACTGTTTGAGTTGTAATTCCTTTGTAAAAAAGAAAAGAAAAGAAAGAAAGAGGCAGTGTCTGACTTTCAGCATCTTGTTGTTGTTTTTTGCTGTGGATTTTGGCTTTGGTAATGGTGAAGTGTAGCCAGACATGTTGATTAAGCCATAGCCTAAGCCATAGCCTAACGTACACATTCCCTTAAAAAAAGAAATTCCTTAGGCTGGTTCTGAACCTTGTCAATAATTTCTATTTTGATGGTTTTTTTCTTTTTCCAGGTGCAGAGCAGTACATGGAAATGACCATTGTGGCAATGGAGGAGGACACTGTAATTGGTCCTGTAATTGGTGTAACATCAGCTCTCCTTGAGGACAGTAAGCTCCCTGGTACTATGATGGAGGCTATTGGCTACAGTGCGGCCGATGGAACCGTTTACTTTGAAAACCCTATCAATGGTACAGCAATTTCTGGTTTATCAAATTTCTTTTCCCCAGTATTTTTCTCAGCTTAACTTCCGCACATTTAAGTTTATAGATCCTGTGAAACAAACCTGGATTTCTGGGACCTACTTTATTTGCCTGGAAGTAACTGATAAAATGCCTCCTTATTACAGGCGTTTCAAAAGGAATTGCTGAGAATGATAAACAAAGATCCTGGGCTTAGCGGCAGTGCTCCACTTACAGACTGCAGAATTTTTAGCTTGCGGCCAATAGAATTACCTGCTTCACATTTACAGGTCTCAGCAAGCGCAGAATTATACAGTAAGCAGTGCCATGAAATGAGGCCCAGGGCAGAAAATGGTGCTTAAGGTTTTTCTGCTAAGCAAATATAAGCAGGATACCAGTTGGATATTGTACAAGGGGCATTGTATAATGGCTGGTAAGCATAATTTTGTTGTGCTTAGCTACTTTTTGTGCTCAAGCAGCTCTATGAAACTGGGCACAGGTAATAAGCTCACAGACTGCATTCAATAATATTGAGAGAGTGGTAGTTTTAGTAATTTTTTAAAAGGTTGGAACAACTTGGCTCACAAACGACCGCTTTTTAACCTCAGTATTACTGTCCACAAGGAAATGGGTATGACTTTTGAAAAACTTACTCCTTTTCTTTTAATAAATCCAAATCAGCAACTCCACTGGGAGACAACTGCAAATGTAAAAGTGGTGACGTCATGGGATGTGGACTTGTCTTCGCTGACCCCAATCTGGAAGACAAGAGACGCTCAGTGAAGGTCATCATTTACTTCACTAAGAATGGCAAGGTGGTCCACCATCACGCCTTAGACCAACCCATGGCTGGTTTCTATCCAACTCTTGGTCTAGCATTCCAAGGTAAGATGC
>CM021526.1:16608136-16628684 GCA_010994315.2 Pisaster ochraceus | reverse complement strand
TATAAGACCTAGAAAGACCCAGTCAGCTCAGAGCAGAAAGGACTTATAAACCTAAAAAGACCCAGTCAGCTCAGAGCAGAAAAGACTTTAATGCTCCATGGTGTGTGTAGGTCTTATAATTCCTTTCTGCTTTAAGCCAACTATGGGTCAGTCAATAATTTAGTTTTAAACTTACGCTTGGAAATCATGCTATGATTTGTAAAAACTTATGGTAGGATCGGAGCAACTGTAATGGTAGTTGTTGTCTTGGAACAAAACAAAATGAAACAAGAGATTTTGATTACAAGAACTTGAAGTGCTTCCCTATTAAGTTGACGCATTTTTGTTTCTGACCGAATCAGGCTGGAAGAGAAGGGATTCGTTGCAATTCTCCCTCCCAAGGAGGCCTTGAACAGCTCCACAATGGACAAGGACATCATCGCATCCATCAAGACATGTGACTCCCTAGTATGCTGCATGGGGCCAGAGATCAGCACCAGCCGACACGCTGGTCAAGCCTTGGATCTGGCCAAGGGTTCTGGTAAACCGATCTTGCCCTGTATCCTGACCCATGTAGACTGGCCACCAGAGGGAGCTACACAGGAGCATTTCCACATGCTCACACTGGACAAAATAGGTATGTCGGTTATACAGGCCGTCACATGGCCGAATATCCTGTATTACTGTTGTCCATGCTACAGGTTGAATTCAGTCAACTTTTGTGTCAAATCTAGCTTATTGCCTCCATGGGCTTAAGTCACGTGAGGTTGCTGTCTGCCCCGAGGTGTGCCATTTTGGGAAACAAAATGCATGTAAAGATATGGAGGGTGCCAACTGTGCAAGTATATCTATCGTGTGATGACGCCGGGTAAATTTGGTCAACACCAGTTTGAAGTGTGACGAAGATTGCGACACCAGTTCGTAACACGGGACATAAGGTCAACATGTAAATTAGAACTCCGATGTTTACCAAATCTATCATAAAACAACATGGAAATATTGTAAAGAGTCAAATCAATCAATATGGCCTGGCAACTAGTAATCTACTCTTTGAATCCCCTACCCCACAAACTCCCCCCCCAAAAAAAACCCTTCCCAAATAAACAAACCACAAACAAACAAAACCAACACTTGTTTACAAATATTGTTGTTGTTCTATTTCCCTCAATGCGTGTAGAGATGACAGAAGATTTTGATTGGGGTGTAGACCAGATCGCTGAGAAGACTCAGAATCTAAGGGGCAAAGGTTACAATGGAAAGGTCATCAAGGTCGAGATGGGAGAAGGGGCCAAAAAGCTGTATACAGATGCTCAGGTGAGTTTAATTCAGTTGATGTCCTTTATTGTGAGCATATTTCACAGTCATTCTGTTCGTAAAAGAACCTGTCCCAAACTTCAGTCTTTCGCACTCTAAGAAAGTAACACAGTCGGGGGATCTTGCCTTTTCTATCATTGCACCTAGGATGTGAGATCATTTTCCTCAGAACGTCAAGACAGTTTCCTTCAATAGCCATTTTCAAAACTTTGCTTTAATTCTACCGTTTCTTTTAGAGCTTCCAGTAAGCGTTCTTTCCAACGACTGTTGGATTGATTGATTGAACATTATCTGATTTTCTTCCGAGTTGTTAAGACAACTGCCCTAGAGGGGGGTGGGAGGGGTGGGGGTGGGAGTGGGTGGGGGGCAGGGGAGGTCGGGAGTGGCAGCGGAGGCTGTGGGAATCGATAAAACAGAGCACCATCACCAAGTGTGAACAGATACTGTCAAAGCAACTTACAAGATTCACATACTACTGATTGTTTCAGACAGTTAAACTAGAAATTGACCAATTTTCTCTGCAGAAAGGAAACCAGACAACCAACAAGGAGAGTGACCCAAATGCTCTCAAGAAAGCAGTCATAGATGCCGATCACAGGAAAGCTCCCTCCTTTGGCAATACTCCATCTTCCAACAGTCCCCCCTCGGCCTTTGGGACTTCAGACAGGCCCCAAAGTGTTACCCCAGGAGGAAGGACGGACCAAAACTCATCTGGGCGACCGAGGTCTAAATCCGCTTCAGGCGGAGCACAGGGAGCGGCAGGTCAATCATCCGGTGTACAGAAATCCCAAATGTGTTTGATTTTGTGAGGTGTGTCTCTCCGGAGTCTTATAAAAGATTCTATTTAGGTAGTGTAGTCTGGAGGAGTGAACTGTACATTGAAGTCCTCTGGCCCGAAAGAAATGGATACTTTTTGAAGAAACTGGTCATGGTTTCATGTCATCAGTGTTTTATTTCTGGAGAATTTAGAGGTACGTATTGACCCCGATCACCTCGCGTCATCGTGACACTAATCTCGGTTGCACTATTTTGGGAGTCGATGTCCTAGTGTGTTATAGACCTTTATTATGCTGCCACCATCTTGGTCGTGTTCCCCTGTATCCAGTAACAGTAATGAAGGCTAGTGATCATTGCACAAAAAAGGAACCAGTCTATTTTTTTCTCTCAGCTTCAGTTTGGCTACAATGATTTGGAATAGAGAAAAATCAGGATGGCCACACCATGATAAATGTCTAAACAGCGTAGTGCCCATTTTATGCGAGGCAGCATTTACACGTGTACAAGTTGACTCCCAAAATGGTGCGCATGTTAGACAATTGCTGTGTGGGTGACGTCGGTGTAAGGGACCAATACATATATGATTATATATCACATTCACATGAATATATTTATCACCGATAAAAAATAAATGCAATAAATATAACAACTTTTTGAACAGTTCAGATTTTACTGAGTGATTAAGGATTCATCTGCTGTGACAATGTCAAGACACCAGTGCCCAATTTCATAGAGCTGCTTAAGCAGAAGAAGTAGCTAAGCACAAAAGCAATTATGCTTACCATTTTTAGGTTACCAGCCAAAACAGTATGTCACGTGTACCATTTGTGACTGGTACCCCACTCATTTTTTCCTAGCAGAAATTTGTTAAGCAATATTTTCTGCTGGAGCAGCTCTAGGAAATAGGGTCCTGGTATTTGTTGTATATAGTTTACACATTGATCCCAAGGGAGTAATGGAAAATGCATTGAGACATCCAATGGTGTTTCCCATCAGGATGTGTTGATTTGTTTGTTGAAACTTACTGTTGTATATTTCTTGACGTCAACCGATCAAATGAGTTTATTTATTAGGTCTGCTGCTCTTTCCATTTTGTTCCCAAGTCACAGAGACCTTCTCCCATAGAACCAGATCCCTATTTCATGAGCTGCTATTTAGTAGACAATAGTGCTTAACAATTTTCTGCTAAGCAAAAATAAGGAGGCTACCAGTTACAGATAGTACATGTGACATAGTGGTATTTTGGCTGGTAACCTTATTCCAGTAAGCAAGATTTTGTTGCGCTTAAGCTACATCTTGTGCTCAAGCAGCTCTATGAAATTTGGTGCAGGACAAGTTTAGAATTACAAACTCTATTTATTGGTTTTGTTTTCCTCTCCTGGTCGTCAGCTTTCCAATGGAAGGTTCTTAAACTGTTTGGTCAGCCATACACACTGGCAGTTCATGAGATTTTAACCAAATGTTGCCGATGTTATGGTTTTGTGGGAGAAGGACTTCTTAAACATTCCAAGATTAAAGAAAGCTCAGATTGATGCTTTACGAAAACAAGAATGGGAAGAAAATCATGATGTAAAAGTATCAATTTTTGTGTAGAACCTTGCTTTGTATTCGCATCTACTGCGAACCACCCTTGACAGAAATAGATAGAATACAGACGCGTTATCCACTTTTTATTGTGAACATTCTTTTCTCTTTTTAAACTGAGTACATCTAAGTGTGAGCGTGAATGAATTTCTATCTATGATCATGATACAAATTGGCGTAGTTATTGTCAACACTGTTTGGTGCAGTGTTTAGAGAAGTATTGCATTTGTTTTCTAATCTGTACTTAATGCTGATTGACTGCAAACTGTGCAATAGTATCGTACATTTCTGCAAGTATTTCACTCCGACACAATATTTTTCTTAGGTGTTATTTTTTGCGATGTTCTTTAGTACCGGGTAATCCATCTAATGTTTCAGAATGTATATATTCTGAATGCCAAATCTTTTATCAGCGATACAAAAAAAGTTTGTGTCTTTTTTCTTTTTTTGTCATCAAAATGTATTTTGTATATTTGACAAAATTTCATGCTCATGTTTGCATCCCCCCTCAGGTCTAGGAATAGTGAGTTCACATCAAGAGGGAGACAACTAAAATGTGGTAGAGGATATTTTGAAAAAGTAATATATTTCCCAGAATCTTAAGTTGTAGAGGCACATCTAGGTTTTTGTCTTCTCTGGATTTGTTCATAGTATCTGCATTTTATGTTGTCTTCCATATTCATGATTGGTAACAGTCCCAACTTGCATTAAACATGTATGTGTGTGTTCCATGTTTAAACATTGTACACCATTGCCAAAGTCTATTCAATTCATGTACTCTGAACCAGCAAGTATTTAACAAACAAAATTGATCCTAAATTTTTAAATCAAGTTAGTTAATTTTTTTTCTAAAAATGACCTCCAGATTTGTACACGCGACACACAGGACTGGCAAATGAACAGCCTCCTTTTGACCTCCAGGCGAGGGTGCCCATCTCAAATGACGTCATATGCATAAGGTCTATTGGAGGTGTCAATACTGGTCTGCTGCTGTTGGATAATTACATCCAAATTATGCTTGTCAGTTTCTGAATCTATGTGTTTGATGTGAAAACACAAAACCTTGCTGAAGCTGGCATTCTGACCCGAAGGTTAATAAGGTTGATTTTTTCGGCAACAATTTTGAGGTCATAACAGTTGTCAAGACCCTTTTCCACTTCAACAAACAACAATCTGATGGAATTGCTATCATAGAAACAAAATTTATTAATGAGAGATTGTCAGATCTGATGTAGCTGTGCAGTTATGCATACACATCAATAGATCAGTCCATTGTTGATAACTGTTATTAAAACTTTCTGGTTTTTCTGGTGAGGTCATGTCTGAATTTGAGGCACTGGCTACGGCTACGGCTGGATCGCCATGTCATCAAGTGTTGAAGTATAGGACGTCCTTAACAACAACAGTTGTAGTCATAGCTGTAACCGCCAATTTGCATACGGCATCAGTTTCATGTAAAGGCTGAAATCTTGAAATGGTTTCTACCCCAACAGTGATGATTTAAGTGTAGACCTTATGAACATGACATCACTTGAGCAGGGCGCCCTCGTGTAGGGGCAAAAGGCGGTTGCTCATTGGCCCATCCTGTGCTCCGTATACGTACAAATCTATGTTTCCTATTGTTTGATCACTAATGAACATGTTACCTCAAAGATGTTAATACATAAGGTCTGTTAATACAGCTCAATAGATCGTGCAAGATGTACTCAAACATTTCTGGGACAATGACTTTGTCGAGTGGCGTTATTGAGTGGTCTAGTCACCGGACTCAAGTTCTGGTGTTGTCATAGTGTTGGTTCGGGTCCCGGTCATCGTACTTGTGACACTGGGTAAGACACTTGACCATAATTGATCTGCCCCTTGCATGGGCCATAAAGACGTAGGTCACCGTGTGTTGCGTGATGCACCTAAAAGAACCCAGTACACTTGGTATTAGAGAAGGGGTTTGGCCTGTTGTTTCTGGTATGGTTGGCTGCAGATTGTGCCACATCACCTTGTAAACTCTTACAGGGAGTTATATTGATACAATTCCCACGGCGCAATCGTGCGATAAATTTTGCCTGCGCCATTTTTGGAGTCAGATTCCCTTTGTGTTCTGTGTACTGCGGATTTATGGCAAAGTGTGTGCAATAAGACACTATCTTTACATGCATCCCGACTCCCAAAATAGCAGACCATGGGAAGACGGTAGTTGCGGTGACAGCAGTGCATGGGGTCAATTTCAATGGGTCTCGTATTTAAAACATTGCTCTGATTACCTGTCTTTCAAATTATAAGCGCTTTCAGACGCTTGTAGATAAAGTGCTATTTATAAGAACCAGGTATTATTATTAGGATATGAAAGAAACAAAATCGTGCACTTAAAGAGGTCCTAATAGTCACAAGACTTGCAGTCTAAAATGATGATGAGAAGCACGTAACAACTGCCTGGAATTTCATCTTGGAGAGGGCAAGGCCATTTTCATTTTGAAAATGGCACTTCCACTTGAAAGTATTAAAATCTATGGGAAACTTTTGAAGGGGCACCAAGGCCAAGACAAAGGGGCAACAGAGGGCATGGCCTCGCTGGCCTCCGTGTAATTCCAGGCTCGAAATGTATGACAATCGTCGCTCTTTGTAAAGAGAATAAAACATACCCAAAACATGCATGATTTAAGAGGTCTCAATGTTAACCAAAGTGCAACTTTGTAAACTCAATTTTGACTCTTTTTTTTCCCACCCAAGATTGTTTTGAATGTAAGAAATAAAATTGAGTACTGTTGACTACTGCTGGGCAACTTCAATGTATAAGAAATTTGAACGTTTACTTGTTTCATTTGCTTCTCAGGTTTTTTGATGATATCAAAGCATTTATAGAATTATATTTTTGCTCGTTCATTTTTGGCAGTTCTCCGTGTTGTATCATATATTTAGAACACATTGAAAATTATCAAGTAAAGTAAAATGAGTGAACAGTTCATTTATGAGCAAGTCAGAGTTACAAATATTTCAGCTGATAGACATAAATATTCCAGTTATTTTATAAAGTTTGATGTTGCTCATAGCAGTGGAATGTATTAAATTTGGTCTGTACAAATAGCAATGAATGAATAAAAAGTCTGCTTTATTTCTTGTAAGGGTGTGTTTTACATCAATAACTGACCATCTTCATTTTGCAAAAACACATCCCTGAAGGGAGGGACTGTTTTCATGATCATAGCAGGCCTGTGGTAATACAAGGAATTATGAGCTCTAACCCGATTACTGCATGCGTGCAGTGGCATATTTGTATCAGATTAATCTTGCTGATAAACCCCCCCCCCCACCATTTATTTGTTACTCCAATCAGTACAACTCATGTGTCAACCCAGTATCAAGAAAATGAATTCTTCATCAGAGTCAAGGCAACAAATTATTCAAAGAAACACACAAATATTTTAGGCAGAACAGTCACTTTTTATTTCGATTTGTAATCAATACAGTATATCACACTGCAGGGGACATTGCCAAATGCAAAGCAACTTATTTTATCATCATCATTGTTGCCAACAAACACGCCATATTTAATTCATTAAAAAAAAAAAATCCAAAAACCTACACAAGAAGTCGTAAACCAGTGCTATCATATATCATCTATCAAAAGCTTACGTACCTTCAAACAATCTCTGTAAATTATAAAATAACTCTGATAATCATCAACGGAAAAAAACAACTTACAGTCTCTTTGATTTTTATAATCTTTTTAAATAATAGTACAATCATATTTTCACTTATTTATGAGGTTTTACTTCATACTAAACAATGCATGAATACGTACTAATCTCAAATCTCAAAATAGTAATAATTACGTCGTCCACAGATGGAGAGTGGTCACTATGACATAATCTACAGTTCACCTTTCTAAGCTTAAACCGAAATGAAAGAACAGGAAATATTCTACAGTAGCAGTAATTGTGTAAAAGGCATTCGCATATACAGTTAATGGCATGCTCTCCTGTTTGCTTACATTTTTTTTTTGAGTATTCAAAAAATTTGTGCGCATGAGATGTTTTAGTTTGATTTTTGTTCAGCAATTGTACTCGATGTTGCAGCTTCAGTAGTAAGCCATGCAGCTCTACATGTTCAAGCAATCTAACTTAACCAGGGACCTAATCTAACAAAGCTGCTTAAGCAGAAAATACTGCTTAACAAATTTCTGCTGGGGACGAATAAGCACGGAACCGGTCACAAACAGAGCATTTGATGTGGGCCCAATTTCATAAAGCTGTTAACCAGTAAGCAAATTATTGTACACTGATGCATTCCTAAAGGATTTGCATTGTCGTGTCACTCGTCTGCTAACAAGAAGAGCCAGTAAGGTAACACGCCTTTTCTTTGTTTACGGTTAGCAGTGTTTATGAAATGGAAACCATGCTAAGAGCTGCTCCGTAAGCATAAAACGTCTGCTTATAGATTTTAAGAAATTGGGCCACGTTATGTTGGCTTGTAGCTATTTTTAAGCAACATTGTTTTTGTACTTTGCTTAAGCAGCTCGATGAAGCCCGGCCCTAATAGACCTAAGTACTGATGAAATCACAGTCTGTTCACCACTTTGCATAACAATGGGAAACCATTGTGTCTCTGCTCAACAGTCTGGAAATGCAGTGCCCAGTTACAGCAATAAACAAAAACCAGGATATCACCAGTACTGGAGTCCATTGCTAGCTGCGTCTAACACTCCAGCCAATTGATCCTACTAGCAACCCTTTTGGTTTACAGGAATGTTTGAATCCCTTCAAAAATTAGCCTCTTTGAAAGGCAACAGAAAGATAGCCATGTAGAATGCAGCTCGTCACACCAATGCGTTAATCTCCACCTAGATAAATGACTACCTTAGAAAACACATCCATACTTCCAACAGCTAAACCATTTTTTAGGGATATGTTAATCCCTTGTGAAGATCCAGTTATCCGTTTGACATCTTTTATTTACAAGTTCTTTTAGTTTCGTTGTTTTGTAAACTACTTATCTCGAGGAGAGAATACTAGCAAGAAAACAGGCAGAAAGAAAAGTTTTTGTATAAAAGACAACTGTTAGTCGAATGAAATTAATGAAAAATCCCATCTATATCACATCAACAATTTCAAGACTAAGCCCATAAAGTTGAAGGCTGAATCCAAAAATCTGGGCGAAAGCACACTAAAAGTTCCATCAATTTGCACTTTAATAAAGGTTTTTATACAAGAACCAACTTGCACAATAATCAGGCCTTAATGGCTCACCAGAAAAAAGAAAAAAAAAACAAACCTAAGAACAATCTTGAATGTTTGATTAACAGCAAAACTTAAAAATTAAACTGCATTAAATGGCAGGCAAGATCTACTCATATCTTTGATACAAATACAGGGCTAAGTACACACAGAGAGTAATGATATAGTTTCACCAATCTTGTAAGACTAATGTCTCTACACGTCTGTCATGGGCATTGGTGGATCCAGGGAGGGGTGGTGGTGAAGATTATCCCCCTTTCAGTACCTTGGATCCAACCTCTAGAAAAAAAAGAAAAGAAAAAAAAATCTCCCCAAATTTAGATGCATTTGTCTTACAATTAAGCAAAGACACAACATCAACCATCCTGGAACCCCTTATACTTCACAACAATGTCGCACATCTAGAGGACAAGACAAAACAGTTTTTTGTTACATTTTAAAGTTACTTCTTCTTCTTCTTCTTTTTTCTTTTACTGCACATAGATTAGAAACAGCCAGCCTAGCTGCCTGCAAGTAAATAGCAATGTTACATGCAAAATATTAACATTCAGCAAAATTGAAAGAGTTTTAAAATTGATGAAGACAACCTACCGAGATTAAAAAACTACAGACTCAGTCAAATACATGTAGTGGTAATCTCTTGCACTAAACTGCAGCAGAATTTATCTGGGCTACCATTCTACATACTTTCTGCTGAAAAAAACAAACCAGAAAGAAAACTCCCTTTTTGGGGGTTCAGTATAAAGAAAAAGGAATGCCCGTTGTAAAAAAACAGAAACTTCACTCTGGAGAGCTAATGTCCTCGAGACTGTTAACTACAGATTCCCAAGTAGATACCTATTTACTATAATCAAATCCAAATCTGATGTATATTCATTTAACATAATGAATGACAGTTTGAAATGAAGATGTACATACATTCACACAACACTGGCTGTACATTATACTTAGTTATGTTAGCAATCATCTTTATTTTTTTAGATTCGAATGAACACCATTTACAGTGACAAGGTACAAAACACAGGCAACAATACTCACTCACTTTACCTTACTTTTTTTTTCTTCAAAATGTATGTATTTTGTTTCAATGATAATTTGTAAGAAAACAAACTGTAAAACCAGCTCACATGAACAATGCACCGTTTTGCCGTCATACTGCAGTCAGAATAACTAACTTTTAACAATGGTCATTCCAAGCGGCGGCCATCTTGAAAAACTGTGTTGAGCCTTGTCCACCATTTTCTGCCGGAAAGCACACAACTTCATAAGTCAATGCCAGCACCGGAGCGGCAGTTCATACCATGGCAAGAATTGAGTCTGGTGCCCACAACTCAAAGCTTCACTACTGCCAGAATCGTGATTATCCCTTCAGGGAATACAACAAAGATGGCCGCCACACAGATCCACTTCTTAATGAGCAACATCCCTTCATCATACCACTGGACTTAGTATCATAACGATATCATAAGTCAAATAATACATCAGTGACACTGATTGTTTTTCCCTTGCATTAATTAACTGAGCTAGATCTAGCACTAGCCTACATTTATTCTTTTAACTCATTATTGTTTTTTTTTTACAGGTTTACATACATTTAATCCTAATTTCAAGTTAACTGCACGCACACTCAGTGTCTTTTTAGCATTATTAATATTCACAGATTGTCAAGACGAGACGAGTTCAGAATAATATATCATATGTTGAGACAGCTGTAACAAAGCCTCGAATGAGCCGGGTTGAGTTTCTAGTGATGGAATACAACAAGAGAAGTTTTTAATGAACGATCTCAAAAATGTGCACAGTCATTGATACAGACACATATGGCAGTATTAATTAACATGGAACAAGATCGAAATCAGAGGGAGTCAATTCTGTCAAATACTTTTCTTTGTAATGAATTTTTTTTCAGACCTCACAAATAACTGATACTGTAGAGCACTTCTAAACCAAAAAAACAAACAAAACCAAAACCCAAACCTAGATGAAATGTGATTTTCTTAAAAGTTAATTTTGTGCATGTTTCCGGTTAAAGTTTGATTCAACTGATTTCTTCACTTTGAAGATTGTTAGGACTGAATGACTGTAAAATGACAAGACAATCTACCGTGGGGACAAAGGCACGCCTGGAATTACACGGAGGTCACGCAGGTCACAATGTTGCCCTAGTCTTGGTCTTGGCCTTGGTGCTCCTTCAAAAGCTTCCTATAGACTTTCCACTGGAAGTACCCTTTGCAAACTGGACTTGGTGTTGCCCCTTCAAAGATGAAATTACAGGCCTCCAAAGATGTTATAAACTTTTCATGCTTTTTTTCTTTTCTTTCCCAAAAGACCAGCATATATATTTGTTCCCCTTTTGTTCATTGTGCATAATCGTTTCTTACTTGTTCGTGTCAGTACATGCATAAAGCCTTACAGCTTGCAGTTTACTTGCACAGAAATACGTGTTACGATTGAAAGGCTTGGATTAGGAATTATCTACCCATAAATTGACCGACCAAACATCAGCAACATCAGTTATTTGTGAGCGGAGCATGCTTTACGCAATCACTATTGTATTCCAATCCTCTATATACACAAACAGAGCATATAAATTCTGCTTATTACTCATTATTATTACATTTAATAATTGAATCCAATTTCATTATTTTCCACGGAGTATTTGCACTTTGAGTAATGGCGGCGTGACACTTTCACAATGCAACTGCAATCCATCCTCCCAATCGTTTTTCTTAAAACATTCATACGTAGCTGATTATTTCCTGTGAATTTTATTTGCCAAAGCAGAGTGACTTCGGACCGACTAGTTGAGCATTCTCAATGCTCTAGCTCGTCCTTTAGCAAGAAAGAATTAATTTTAATGCTGTAAGTTTTGCGACATTTTTTCTTACCCATATCCGACTGCTGTAATGTACTGACCATGTCTTGATCGAAATCAACGTAATACTAAAATGCCTCTTGATTTATTTAGGAGGTGGCAATTTTTGCTTGGGCATAAGTGTGGGCCTACAGGTGTACATGCGGCAACAGTCCCCCGTTGTTACATGAACATTGTACTTGAACGTTGATGAAGAGTCAAGCCTGGGGTACCCTACCCTCCCTTCTGAAGAAGCTTGCTTTACTCCTCTTTCTTCTTCAACCACGGGATCTTGGTCTTGATGCTGCGTGGGGGGAAGGAGGAGAAAGGAAAAGAAATATTCTGGTAATCGTGCCGTCAAAGATGAGCATGAAACTTTGTGTTTGCATAAAAAGAGAGAGAAAAAATGCATTCCACATAAAAGTTTGGGTTTTTTTTTCTTCAGTTTTCCAATGTGTTATGGTGTTGATGATTGTAGTTTTTTTTTTCATTTCAAGTGTCAAGTTGGAAGACATTTCTGAGGGGACATGAATGAGTAGTTTAAAAAGAAATCCTGTCAACACTAGAAAGTTTTTTTAAACGTCACTTTGGTCTTTTCCTCTGCTGAATTAGGAATGGAACATGACAATTAAGCTGGGTCTGCAGCTTGCACAGTACACAAGGCACTGCCCAAGACTCTAGCCACATTTCCACGTCAATGTGAGGCCACTGTCCTATTTTTCAGATGACGTCGCTCGTTTATTGCTCGCCACGCTAGAGTACACGTGCATGTCATGCACACGTGCATGTCACGCACACACACTACTAGAACTACACGGAACATGTGCTAGGAAACGCAATGCTGGATGGCACTTTGCACGTACGTATCCTACATGCGCTTAATTCTTTGGCATGGCAGACCACCCCCCCATGTTGGTCTTGAAAAAGGATGTCAGCGAGAATGTTCTATACTCACGTAGTCATGACCATGTTGATCTGGGTTTGTGCCTTACCAACAACATCATCTATCTGCACCTGGACGGGACACAAGACACATTTGAACATGTCAGAACAATCGCAGTTTTACATTTCAATACCTGTTTCCATGTTGAATGTCTCGGAATATAGTTTATGCATTTGATATTATAACAATGTTTAGTGTTATTATATTACAATGCTAACATAAACTACCAAAGCCTGCTATTCAGAATAAAATACATATTATTCCATAAGTACAAAGGTCTCAAATCAAGAATAATATGCGGATAAATGTGATTATAAACTACATATTATTCAAAGAGTACAAGCGCATGCAATCATAGGAAATAAAAAATGTATATGTGGTGATAGATAAGAGTCACTCAGTGATGAAATTGAGTGCTACACAAGAAGCCACTGTTATCATTATTATCATAAATCATATAAAAACATAATACACATAACATCTACGTATACACTGCGTTCAATTCTTCCCTCGAAATTGTCATTTGGGGCTCAAATATGTGGCAATGTGTACCCCCTCCTCTATTGTGTATTCATTGTGTTCTGGAAATCTCAAGAATTCTTCAGAGGATTTTCGAGGGGGGGGGGGGAGAGGGTTTAGGAACATTTGCGGAGGACCCCCTCAATCATGGTATAACATTTTACATTGGGCCTTAAATTACACAATGGCATTAGCCCTATGGAGATACATGTATGGTGAACACATTACGAGGGCGCTGTTCGGCTTGGGTAAATCTGTCTAAATACATGCACCCCCAAACCAAACAGTGCACTCCCATAGTGTCTTTGGCCAACTCAACAAAGCCACTTCTGTCCTAGTTAATGTACACCATCGCTGTCAATGATTGCCACTTGGTCCTCATCACGCTGTGGTCATTTTGGGTCATATCCCCTGTATGCTACAATACAAATTAACACTAATATTCAACAAGGGTGCCAGACTATTTTTTCTCTTCTTGCATCGCCTTGATTACATTGATTTTACTAAAAGAACGTCAATAATTATATTTGCCACACTGTACTGTGACCCTCAAGCTGGGAGATTGCATCATACAGCTCCAGTATCAGCCATTCTGTGGATCACTGTCAGCCATACCGTGTGCATCAACTTATACAACGATTTGGTAGTTGGTTTCCAACTGTGAACCAGGGTTTACATGCACACTTAGACACTTTTGACCCCCAAAACATTACACCAATCAGTGGGGATATTAAAAAAAAAACTATTCTTAGAGCAATCCCAGCAATTATTAACAATTTCAATCAGGGATTATTGTGCATTAAACTCAAACTCGAAGGTCAAAGGTCTTACCTGATATTTTTCATACACAATGGGCAGTACGAACAGGTCAATCCAGCCTGAGTCAACAAAACAAAAACAAAGACAGAATTAAAACAAGTTTAATAAGTACTGCAATAAATATCAGTTCTAAAAGCGGCTCAAATTAATCTCTCTTTGTTGAAACGTGTTACTACCCACAGTTCCAAGCAATGACCACTGCATATGACAAGCTCCTCAATAAATGGTGTAAGCAAAAAACAAAAACACCTAAATACTTGTTAAATTTGGTTAGTACCACTTCTTTGATTTGACAGATCTAAATCTATACAATTGGTTTCAGACCTTCACACACTCTGAGTACTTGTATGTACAAAGGGATGTACAGCATGTATTGTAAGTGTAATGAACATCAACTTCAGGAAACGATTTTGTCCAGAAATTACGCATAGTACAGAATTCCGCCTGAGGAATGTCTTATGCACACTGAATACTGATATTGGGCAGCCAATGGTGATTTTTGAGTTGCAACTTAGCTGTATACATTTTGTGCAGCATTCTGCTAGGCTGTGCAAGGTAAATTGCTTACTGCATGTACAATTTATGTATACATGACCCCAAAATACATGTACATGTAATACAAACACACTGTAACACGTCTAGATATCCCTGTGGAGACATCTTTTGTTCTTTCCTTTGTCCCTGTAGTTAAGAACCTCCCACAGACTTTGTACACAAAATTCCTTGTGGAGCAACCCAGTCTTTAGAATTTCCCTATGGAGACCTTTTGTTTTCCAGTTTCTGTTTTGTTCTCGGTCTCCATAAGGTAACGAATATTAAAGCTGTATATAACTTATACTATTGTTGGTACTTATAAGATTGTTAGTGTAGTGTGTGTGGATTTCCTAATGGAGTTTATTGATTGAGAGTGGTCTCCAAAGTAATGGTTTGCCAAAAAGACATCAAACAAATCATTTTCCAAGCAAAACATTTATTTGTGGATTGGGATTCGTTTGTTAAAATTTATACACATTTGTCACTTAATAACGCCCTTTTGATTATTTCGGAAATGAAATTGCAATTAATGTAAGGGCCTTCAATTGAGCACCGAGCCAGCTTTATTGTCGTCCTCAGCATAATGAAAAGTGCAGTCTCAGTGACAGAGCTGTTATTGAAATTAATTACATGTAGTTCATGCCAGGTTTTCTGGAACCGACAACATAAAGCTGGCTCTTACACAAATACTGCCAGAGAAATGTATTTGTCCAGAGACAATAATAGCAGGGGACCAGTCACAAATAGTCACATCACATAACCTGTTTTTTGCTAACTCAAAGTTTTCCACGCTTAGCAAATTTGTGGGCTTTTGGTCTGAAACCTCCTTTCCGAAATATCACGTGTAGAAAGATCGGGTATCATTCTATGTGATTCGGCACAGCTGGTGACAGAACATGTATCAGTGACATTAATTGGGTCACGCAGAGTAACACAACGACACGAGCTTACCAAGCATGACCAGGGTGAGTCCATTGAACCAAGCCCCTACGTAGGTGAACAGCCACAGGATGACGGCAAACTGAAAACCAGAAATACAAAGTGATGGATTCGTTACTAGAGACATGTATTCAATGTACTAAGAATAAATAAGAATAATATGAATAATGATAATAGTAATAAGTATTTATAGAGCGCCTAATACAGGGGTTTCAAGGCACTTAACAATCAGGTAAAAAATGTAAACAAAAAAGGTAAAAAGAAAGCCGAGCAAAGCAGATACAATTAGAGTGAAACAATTTACAATTTAAAATACAAAATTACAAAATTAAATAAAAAGTTCTATACCACAATGGTTTGTTCAACCATGACAATTATATAAAAAAATGAATAGAAAACAAAAAAATGGAATTTAGGAAACAAATCACAGATACAATAGTTCAAAGAGGAAACGTATTGTGAGGGGAGAGGTTACCAGCACAAACACCCTCAGCCAAAAATATTCATAAAGTAATTTACTGAGAGGTAGAAAAGTGTGTAGTTATAGATGTATAAGTTGACTTATAAGGTTAGTGAAATAATGAAATAAGCAATCATAGAATTAAAAAATTTATATCATAAAAAAATGTAGACACATAGAAAAATAGCAGGAAAGGAGAGAGGAGAGGTTTCAAGCACATTTTACCCCCAAATGTAGTTGGGTTTTGGTTTGGTTTTATTGTAACTTTGGAAAAACTCAATCTACAAGCATTCTCACTCTCCTATTCTATATTTAAAACAATCGACATCAAAAGGTTCCAGCTTATTTAATTGTTATCGTCTCCATACAAGATGATTTAAAGATGACACTAGCAGCGACTGATCCTTCTGTGATGAATGATTTTGACCTGGAGTTATTCCTAACGCTATGTGACGTACCTTGATGGAGTCCACGAAGTCCTCAACCAGCAGGAGGTGCCTGAGGCAGCCGCTGTGAGCATTGATCTTCTCAATCACCTTGTCAGTGTACTTCTCTACCTGTTCCTTTGACAATGTCATGTCGCGATCGAGGTAGGCCCTGCAACGGAAACACATACACAAAATTACAAATCCATAATCAGCGGATAAGTTACCACCAGTTGTACACACCAGAACAGAGAGTTAGACCACTATTTAGGATGTAAATAAACGACACTAATGAGCCTACATCTCGTTACTTTTTAACTTATTATAGACCCCCTTGCATCTGACGCCACAAGACCCAAACAGCGCCCCCACTGAGGTCAAAGAAGACCTATCATTGGCTGAGAGTTGTGCCCATTCCGTTTCCATTGTTTGACCTCAGCAATGGCAGCCAATGCAAGGGGTCTATTACATCTTCAAGAAATTTTGTCAATTTTCACAGAGTTCTATGGACACAAACCAGCTGAGCACAGGGTTACCAGCCAGAAATTTGATGTAGAGACCCCTTGCATGAGCTGCGATCGTAGAGGTTAAACGGCGGAAAGGTGCACGCATTTGGTGTACAGGCTACTTTTCTTGATGCAATGTTTTTTTTGCAATGAAATAACATAATGTAACAATCACAACGAGCACAAATCTGCCAACTCACTTGAACGGGTTTCCTTCTCCAGTCTTCTGTACAGCCTGCATGACCGTCTTGTAGATCCGGAAGCTGATCGTAACTGTCATGACGGCCAGGAGAAGATACGCCACCACACTGATGAAGGAGCAGAGGCTCAGAGCAAGCAGCACCAGCAAGACGCTGCCGAATACAACCCCAGACTTCTTGGGATCTCTCCAGTAAACCAGCTCCACCACTGAAAAGCAAGCACAGTCGCAGGGTTAGCAATGGAGTCTTTCGGCATTCTGTCTCTCTTTAATGATTTTTGTGTTTATTTAGAGATAGATTTGGAAAGAAAATTTGTTTTGATGATTCTTGTTTTTATTTACAAATAGATTTGAAAAGAAATGATTTTGATGCGCCTACGCCAGACGTGACATAATGTTTCTACTCTGGGCATTGTTATTAATAGAAAAAACGCCATGTACTTTGTTTAATTTCACAACCTCACCGAGCTACATGAAAAATATGCGATACACGAAGTGTCATTATCTATGTGCAAAGAGGTTTATTCTACTCCTACAGGCTACAAGTGCGAATGTACTCTCTAGCAGTTAAATGCTGGAATGAACACACCTTACTGTACTTGATGTATCCACAGATGTGTAAAGCATATTACATTGAATAGAGTATGACAAAAGTACTGAGAATGTTGTGTTCATATATGGACATCATGTGGTTGCATACATGTATTTAAATAACATCTAGGACAAGGCAATGTGGGAAAATCTGTTTTACAAATCTTGACCTATATAAAAATAATTTTTTTATGGCATGAACTGACAATGTACGGTACTGGTGAACTTCAGTATCTGCCTCTTGTGCACAAACTATGCTCCAACAATCTTAAAAATTAACTCTTACTTTCCTACTTTAAGGTTTCGATTAAATTTGAAATTGTGAATTCTGAAAGGCATTTATTACATGCCTCAAGCCTTGAGCTGGCCCTTCACATTGTCAACATCTTGACAGAATGTGGTGCGGGAGCGTTTGGGGGGGAGGGGAGGAAGCACTCAAGAGATTTTTTTTTTTACATTAATACTGTTGTCTCGGAGCGAGGTAGCCCCAAGATGATTCGAAACAACGCTGTGCACTGTTGTTCCATTCATGGAACTCTTTATCAATCCCAGCTAGCCACCTTAAAGGTGACCTTTTCTTAAGCATTACAGATTTGCATAGAATAAGAGTGCCAGACTCAGACGAAGCTTTTGTCTGGCAATCCTAGTGCCACCAGGGCCCAATTTCATAGAGCTGCCCAAGCACAAAAAATTATGCTTACCAGAATAAGGTTACCAGCTAAAAATACCATTTAACATGTACCAAATGTAACTGGTATCCTACTTAGTTTTGCTTAGCAGAAAAATGCTTAACAATATTTTCTTCTTAAGCAGCTCTGAAACTGGGCCCCGTACATGAACAGACCACGTCACCTTTGGGTAAAATTTACAAAGTGGACATGGTGCGGTTCAAAACAAACGACATTGGAAGCAAAACTTGTGTGCAATTTGATATCACGACCAAAGACTCCAAAATAATTACAAGCATGTACATACAAATAAATATTACTATTATGTCAGTCCAACAATTGTCACAAAATTAGTCTTTCACAAAACAGCGGAGAGTAGTCACATCAAGACTCAATAAATATTTCATACTGGAACACAAAACAAAAAAGCTACCTAAAAATATTAACACATGGAGAGAATACAGGTGTTAAAGAAAAATAGACCTTGTGCACATGACGTCATTTGAGTAGGGCGCCCTCGCAGAGAGGTCAAAAGGAGGCCGTTCATTGGCCAATCATGTGCACCATGCATTTTCATTGTTTCATCATCGGTTTACCTCTAAATGAGCGGCTTGATGGCGTCAATGCATAAGGTCTTCTCTATAGGTCTATAATTTAACACACTTTTTTTTGCATGCCACTAATGAGCTTTTAAAATACCTCGTCTAATAAAATATGAAAATATTCATAACTCGAGGTACCTCAAAAAATTATTTAAAACAATTTGTACACACACAACATAAATACAGGATGGGTGGGACTAAACAATAAAATGTATTTTACAGGATTGGTAAAGATAAAAAGCACCATTATTTAAATTCAGTCTGAAAGCTTACAGAATTGAAGTTCATACACGTAAGAAGCATTCTTTATGTGACATATTTCCCTCTGAAATGAAGTCACATTCAAGAAAACTGTATCTGAAAACCTAAACAAAACGTAACAGCTGATTCCGCTTGTTACAACCCAAATTAAGGACAATGTGTGTTAACATGCTGAAATTTGTGCATGTTTTTTTTCCACTTATTTTCTCCCGACTCACACAACGGATCAAGCCCAGATTTTCACAGGTTTGGTATTTCATGCATATAGCTTGAGCACACAAAACATGAACACGGTCAGCTCCTCCAATCCTGTATAATACCTTGAAGTATCAACAGGATGTTCACACAACATTGTTACCCTCAAGGTGACTGACACTGAGGAAAACCTACTTTGTCTTGTTTTGAAAACAGATGTGTACGTGCGTTAATCATCAACCCGCAGATATTAACCCCAGTGAGGTTTCATGTGATTCTCACCACTGTATGACCATGAACCTATCATGATCACCTACCAGAGGAGACAGAAGCTAGTTAATGATTACCTTTCCAAAAATTCTGAATAGTGGTTTGATTATTCCAGGCCAGACAGACAAGTACATGAATTATTTAACAGACGATCAATTATTGACATAAATGTTTAGACATTAATCATTGTTCAAACACCAGAGGCTCCTCCTGTGATCATTGATAAAACTGCTGGTAGCATGCCACTGCCTCAGGAACTCTGAAATTTGTCGGTCTTCACTATCTGCAGCTTCAATTTTTGGAATTTCCGGAGGAATTTTGTTGTCGAGTATATCGTTGTCACAATAAAGCCATAATCTAACCAAGTAAAGACAACAAACTTTCCCATAAAATGCACCATTTTTTTTTTCTTTTTGGAAAATATGTGGTTTGTTTTTGTCGCGAATTACAAAAAAGCCATGGTCGATAATTGGGCAGTGCATGCAGTAAATGGATTGAGCTTCTTATCAACAATATCTGGAAGTATGTAGCAAAAGAAGAAGCAAATAGATGAAAAACAACAACAACAACAACAACCATATGAACAACAGGAAAACAAATCCCACAAACCCACAAAGGAAAAGGCCTTGTGAATCAACAGTATTAGTCCCCCCCCCCCAAATCAATAAACCTTTTTAGGGGGAAGTTTTGGAGCTAGTCTTTTGTCATGTTTGTATTAACAGCCCCAAGCCAATGGGTTATGTGGGAGTAAATAACAGTCAATATTGCTCAGCAGCTAGAAATGTTCTCGGCTCATGAGGTTTCAGCCTCATCAATAACAAGTTGAGTCTGACCAAAGGCATGAACCAAAGGCATGAACCAAAGGCATGAACCAAAGACAT
>CM021526.1:16545880-16558558 GCA_010994315.2 Pisaster ochraceus | reverse complement strand
CCCCCCCTACTCCTAGGCTGGAAAGGGGGAGGGGGTGGGGGAGAAGTGGCAGGAGGTCTGTTGACGACTAACACTGTTGGCAGTTAGTTGGGAGAGGGGTTGAGTAAAATTGCTTCTCCAGGGCCCAATTTCATAGAGCTGCTTAAGCACAAAGAGTAACTAAGCACAACAAAATTATGCTTACCAAGAATAAGGTTACCAGCCAAACTACCATGTCACATGTATAATTTGTGACTGGTATCAAGCTAATTTCTGCTTAGCAGACAAATGTTAAGCAATATTTTCTGCTTAAGCAGCTCTATGAAATTGAGCCCAGGGCTTTACGGGTCAGCTGTTGCTGATCGGCTAATACCTTTTCCATGATCTGATCATGGTGTGTCTGTGTGCAAAATGTTTACATGCATTTCAGAATCATGGTGTGAGAAGAAATCTTTAAAAAAAAAATGACAATTTCAGTGATGGACTTCCAATGTTACATTCATGGTTTGATTTCTCTTTAAGGTGAGTTCTCACCGGAGGATTCAAGTTGTTATCACACTTTGCTCGGCAGTAATAATTTATTCTAATTCACTGGATGAAACCAAGCCCAGCAGACACTCTGTAAATGTTATTTCAAGGCTTTACCACCCTCCAGGACCTCTGTGACTGAAGTGAATGGTTGATCCTTCACAGGGCTCGAGACCACAGGGCTTGTAGAGCAATGTGTTTACGGGACAATATTTTTTTTACGAGACCAAAATTGAAATGAGAGAAGAAGCCAAAAAACACCAGCACGGCTTAACATTTGAACTGTTTTAATTTGAAATTATGCACTCAGAGAAGATTTATCTCATTTGTGTTTACGGGTATTAAGTATTCTTTAACACTCTCGACAGAGTTGAAAGTTTTTAAATCAGATTGAAAGTCAATGTTTGACGAAAAACACAAGAATGAGTTTACTGGCCCGATGCCAAAACACTGGCCTCGGGCCTGCGGTCCAGTGTAAAATTCGAACCCTGCTTCAGTATACTGACCTCATGTTTGTCAAGCTTCTCATAAGCATTGGCAAAAATTTCTTCTCATCAAAAAAGGGGATGGGGGGTGGCGGAGAGGGGAGGACAAACGGGTAGATGATGACACCCTTTCAGCATTCATAGCTGAACCATGATAATGGCCAATTCAATCCAACTTAATCACTCACTTCAGGGGATTCAACAAATACCGTGATAAAACTATTCTGTCAGAAAGGCTCAGCTCAGCCTGGAAAGTGCTTCAATATTTATGATCTGATTCCTTCCACTTCCGAACTAACAAGCAGGCTGCCTGCTCAGCAGCCAAAATGTAATAGATGTGTTTTTTTTAGATGGACTTCATCACCACAGACCATACTATCACTGAAATCATCGCGCAAAAAATGTGGCACTTAACCTTTCATCCGTACTGTTTTCTAAAATTAGCCGAGTGATTCAGCTTGCAAACATTGCTGTGTAAATCAAACCAACGTCCAATGCGATCGTAATCAGCAAAGATCTGCTTCAATGTTCTTGTCAACAACCACGGCTAATTTTCAGCCTGATGAAATATGCATACTGTACCAGGGATGGGATTTAGTGAATGTGCACAAATTCCTGAGACTGTCTTACAGGCCTGGGTTCCCCATGACGCTAGACCCACCACCTCCCGGGTGTTGCACAATTCAGGAGGTTTGCAGACTCTGTGCATCTCATTTGGAGTGGACACATTGTGGACTTTTTCTTGTCTCCCTTTAGTGACTGCTTATATACCTTATATACCTATATGCTATCAAGAAAAGTTGAAGGCTCAAGGAGATTTTTAAGGAAAAACCTGAAATCATAAAAATCTTGAAAAAAACACACGCCTGTGTACAATGCACAATCAATCTACAGCACTAAACCATGAATTCATCACCTGATGTACATAATCAAAATACAAGGACAGCTGAGCCCTGTGACAGCAATTGACATCAATTGCTACATTTCCGTAGTGTATCCCGTCGAGATTACTTGGCTTTCTCCGTGTGCAGATAAAATCATGTCTGCAGTTTGCATTCTTCGGTTTGAGAGTAGATTAAAATGTAGTCATCAAAATGCAAACAAAAAGAGTAGTGTATACATAGAAACAGAATTACCTTGAGTTTAGGGGATTCCTTTGCGCCGGGTGATTTCAGGACTCCTAGCCTCCATAAATGTTCCTTGATGTACCCCACGACAATCAGGACAAGGAAACCAAAATAGGTGATCACAGCAACATGGAGGGGTGTCTCTTCAAATGTTTCTTGGAACTTAGCCTGACTCTGGACCTGACAACAAAATATTATTTTTTAAAAAGGGGTAAAAGTTATGTTAACTTTGAGCATCTTCATTTGTAAGCAAGAGAGGGAATCTCTAAACTATGCTGGAATTGTATTAATTCATTCATTTTGGTTGATTTTTTCCACATAATTGGAATAATACAGTTAGAAGCACTGAATACTTCCCCTGATTTTTCCCTCTGGAGGAAAAAAAAAGACCCCAGATGGGAATGGAGGCTGCTAAAAAAGCAGCGCCAAATGAATAGCAAACCCTAAACAATGTACACACATCTGGATTAATTTGGGGTTGAACATTTCTTGTGTATTAATTTCTTCAGGTAGAGTGAACTGATGAGCCCAATAAGAGGATGATCAATTTTTTACCAGAGGCTGCATCATACATTAAAGTAGGGAACATCTAACGGGAAAAAGCCTTATTCTCACACTGTGCAATTCCTCTAGACATTCATTTAGAAAGCAATGTAGTGCTGTAGGCCTCCTGTAGTAGTTTTGAGAAGAAAAAAAGAAGCAGGGTTCTTCCAGTCCCATATGGTTCTCCCAATGCACAAGCTAGCATAGCGTATCTGGGTGATACGCACACCAATATGCACAAATTGAGGCTGATACCCCTAAAAATATGTTTGAGCCCTTTAGTGCATGGTTAATGTATGATTGAGCAAATAATGCCAATATCAAGTGTTTTCTTCATTTTCTTTTTAACTCTGCAATATGTAAATGACAGGATGCATATTTAATGAAACTGATGAACATACAGTACAGACGAGGTATGTAATAGTGTGGCATCGACTGTTTGTTTCCAAGGAAAGCTTACTTAAGTCAAGATTTGACTAAGCCACATTTGTGTACAAACAAGAATATTGTAAAACCTGCCAGTTTGCAAGAACTCCACACTCATTGTCTGACATGGCCTGACTATTTCTACCTCCATGGTCTGACCAATCTGTCTAAAGAGGTCTACAGACAAAAACTATCTATAGAGGTCTAACAAATGGAGCTCTATGGCATGACCATGGACTGCTCTGTATGATGTAACAAACAGGCCCTTTCTCTATGGTCTATAGCACTGTCCATGTTGCTGGATACATACACTATACATGTACATTGTATGCAGCTTCATGAGACCACTGTAACCATAGAGCTTGCTTGCTTGCTTCACATTATGTAGGCCCTAAACACAATACATGGTAAACATGCTGACGAGGCCCAAATTGTTACAGTATGGGGGGCACTGCTTTTGTCATGAACATGAAGCGCTTTTCCATTAATAGCCATTTTGAGATGTGTCGGACACCATTCTAAAGGCGCTATTTGGTTTGGGTAAATCTTGTAGAACACACACAAATCGGACGGAGCATTTCTACAGTGTCCACCATATCTCATGGGAATAAGCCATAATTTTCATTGTTTAAGAGGGTTTCTTTTTTATAAAAGTTACTGATTTAGTTATATTTTACTATTTTTGTAATAACTGTTTAATGGTAAATGGTATCAATTTTTCACACGAAGAAAGGACATCTCATCAGGGAACGATCCCATCCAGCAAGCTTGCATTATTTAACAAAAGAATATGGTCAGACAAAAGCAGGTCAATCATTATTTTTTCTACATCCCCTGGTCATTGTTTGAGCCTGTGAGCTAGTAACACAACCATTTCCAACCTCATTGCATAATTGCCAAAGTTCTGTCACCAAACTGGCAATTGGATTTCAATATAACCGTGCAGTGAATAATCTGGAAAATAAACGTACCGTGTCTCAACACACTGAAATGCAGTAAGCATCTCAAGTGGGCTTTAGAGAATTTATTTGTTAATTGGATTTCTTTGTTTGTTGTCAACTGTGCAGTGTGAACTGAATAGTTGTTTAGGGGCCATTCAGAATAGTCAATGTTCAAAATTGTTGATTGATTTATTTGTTTGTTTTGTTTTTATTGTTGGTGGTTGGGTCACAGGAAATAACTGAAAATCGAAATTCAGTTTTTATAAAAAATAAATAAAAAGTATACAAATTAGCAATTGAAAAAGAAGAAAAAAATACCCAGCTGGCCGAGATGGTCCTGATAAACTTCAAAGTTGTTTGTTAGAGTTAGAAAAGAGCCCATTAAAAACTACTGATGTTGGAGACCTTCGGAAAAAAAGAAGATTTTTTTTTTTAACCATTGACTATTCTGAATGGCCCCTTAGCAAAGCAAAACCTGGTACATAAATGTAACTTGAACATATTCAAATTACTAAATGTACCACATGTCTAGGCCTGTACATTTACATTTATGTAAAAAATTTGTGTGTTTACAATTCTTAGCCATAGCAAAGAATTGTAAACACACACATTCACCCAATTACAAGTTATTAAAAGGTACGACATATAATTTTGGTAATTTTCAAAGACCAGTATCCTCCCTTCTTTCGATGAACAAAGTTGCAAAACAATAATGACAGGAAAACCACCCCTGTTGCATAGACTTGTGTGCAATCAGATGCCTGACTGAGAAAGGCTTCATGCCAGATGCCTTTCTCAGATCCAAATTTGTTGGTGAATAATTACCTCTTTCTCTAAAACTACATTACTTCAAAAAGGCTACTATTTCTAGCGATGTTTACTACTAGTATAAACGGCTCTCCAGTACTCTTTACCAGGTAAGTTTTTATGGTCTTAAATTTGTTGGAATAATTACCAAAGGCTTACCCTCCCTTTAATTCATCAAAACCAACACAACCCATTAGTTGGATTTCATTCAGCCATCATTACATACTAATTGAGCACCACATACAGTATGTAGGCCAACTGTACAGTGTACAATATGTAAACTACATTAGCTTACACAACTGATTTCAATTAATATTATTTCTTCATACAGTTCACTTCTTAGAGTGATATGTGGTTTTTTTTTGGTGGGGTACTATAATTATCAGAATATTTTACACAGTTTCCATTACAGAATTTTACACTTCTGTTTACAAAGCAAACAAGGAAATGCAACTAAACAAATGTTCTGCAACACATTTTATTTACCCCCAATCTTTAATTAATTGCGCTTTGTTACACAGACTAAGGATATATTACACATATTGTGTGTAATGAACTATTTATGCTGCCATTTGTCAAAGTACCCAAATGAAATCTCATTGTGTTAAATAGTTTTAAATTATATTTTGAACAAACTTTTAGGTTCACTTTGAAAAACAGTAATAAATGTGAACTAATATTAAACAAAATAGTGTGACTACATTGCATAACAGAGGAAAAAAAGCTTGATCCAAACTGCAATAAAATGAATTAATCTCATTCATGGAGGTGGCCATATAAAGAATGTCTGTACTTGTGATTGTGATTTGGGGTTGAACAAAGATAAATTTACAAGAGCGGGATCTGAACCAACGGCCTCCGGATTAAGGTACCGTCACTCTACCAAATGAACTATCTAGACCTATTATGTCGGCAGTCTCCCATACATTAACATGGTTAGCTCCATTAGTTTGACAGCTCCACAATGCAAAGTACACAGGATTCAGCAGCAGTATTTGCACAGTAGTCCAGTCCAGACACAGTGATCACTTGCTTGAGCCTATTGATGTTTACATCACCCACCCATTTTAAGCAGTTACAATCTACATGTATGAGCCCTTACTTGTGTGTGCATATAATGAATAATTAAATACCTCCTTGATACATTACCTAACAACTGTCATCTGACCTTTTCATCTGACCTTTTTCAAGCCTACTACTGTATTTGGAATGGGGTATTTTGCTTTTTTACACTTTGTAAATTCCACATTATTCAGCTCAGTGCTGTCATTTGGATTAGGGGGTCTTGATTTAATGACTGAATGTGAAAACTTAGTGTGTGTGTGTGTGTGTGGTTTTTGTTGCTCTTCTGTAAACCAAGACAAGCCAGTAATAAACAATATTTAAACAAGTTTTGAACCTGGTCTGGTATGATGTAACTTCTAAACAGTTTTTGGACAAAAATCCTCACGTGTTGACTTGAACAAATTTTACATCTTTGTTTAAGTAAACTATCCACCCCAAAAAATAAATAAATAAATAAATAAATAAACAAGTAAATAAAACAATAACAATAAAAAAAATTATCACACAGCGACCTTAGTTTGAATTAGAGAATGTTTTGAAAACATCATGAGTCATGGGGGACACAGAATCCCAGAATTAATACCTTATCACAACAAGCCTGTCACAGATGATCTGCTGTTTGTTTTAGGGAACATTCTTTGCTTTGCACTATAAGTCACACACCATGAACCGATGCCAATAAAGGGACAGTAAAGGGCCGTTGCCAAAAACAATAGAAAAAAATGTAACTTCAAGGTTCGAATTTGGGGTGAAATTCCACAAGATTGCAGGACTTTGTAGCTCAAAAATATTTACCATACCAGAATTTATTTTAGAAGACCTAAATCTAAATGAGAAAGAAATGTTGACAAAGTTTAAAATGTAAACTGTTTTTATTTAGGATAGCACTAAGATAGGAATTGACCCTCTTATACTTTTGATACTCAACAGTATGGAATGTTATTTACCCTACTCACTCAAAGTCAACTGCTGAACATCAATTTTTGTTAATCTTTGCTACAAAGCGAGGTCTTATTATTGCGTTCAAAGGAAATGTTTCAAATAATTAGTTTAACATTGATGCTTTTTGCTAAATCCTCTGCCATGATTAGTTGTGATAATCGTTACCCACCATCCACCTGACGGTCGTAGACCGTCCTCCGTCAGGACAATGGTGGGTTACGATTATCGTATTACTACATGTACGTTATGATGTACACCAGAGTAATGGGGTATGTTTCTTTTGGATTTAACGAGAAATCAAATCAAAACAAATCAAGGCAATTAATATTAAATTGAAAAAAAAAAAAACACACAAAACCGCCGGACTTTTCCACTCCCGAGTTTACTAGCCCATCCCTAAAATCACTGGCTTTGGGCCTGCGGTCCAGTGTAAAACCATTTTTTCTTTATTTATCTAAAAGTACAGAGGGCTGAAGTGAAGGAATAGACCTTGTCACGATTACTCCTGGTTGATTTCGCTGAATGGCTGAAGAAAGGCACTGTGGGAGGGGAAAAGGGGCATATATTGTTCCCTTTTCCTTCTCGCAATGCCTTTCGGCCATTCAGCAAAATCAACCAGGATTGGCGATGAGGTCTATGGAATGTGATTGAACATTGGGAAATTATCAAAAAGTAGCCCTTCCCTTTTTTTTTAACCCAACAACAATGGCATACTGTACTAAATTCTATCTACCTCCATCCATGACTGAAACAAGTACAGACCGTCTATGCATAAATTATTGTTACAGTAGACTAGAGTACAATATTTTCAGTGTACTTTGCAATTTCATGTTTAATATTATCAGTTAAAGCCATTTTTCTTAATCTTGACGTGCTACCTCCTCCGTACATATTCTATCTAGCTTTAGCTAGCTCCCTATTTTACTTTTAGTAAATATTGCACTTTATTTCTATAATTATAAATATTTTAAGGTAGCACTAGACTAGTTGCAGATTGAATAAAACATTTACCTGCTGAGGTGCATCTTTGTATGGTTTATTTATCGTCGACAAGGCGGGGCCATGCCCAAGTCCATTGGCCATTTTCTCCTTGCCATTGGCATTACAAACGCCATTCCTTGCATCTCCTCCAGCAGCAGCAGCGTGATGCACGCCATTCACGACACCGTTTGCTGTCCCGTTCTTCGGCGAGGATTTGTCCATTACCCCGTTCGCCGTCTTCAGTCCAACGTGCCCATTCTCGCCGGATGCTGGTTTTTGCAACGTTGTATTAACCACCATTATTTTGGTTATAGTATTATGCGACGAGATTAAGTGAAGGGATGTTGTTTAATCTTTCCCTCTAGTCCTCAACCTCTGATGTGAAAGAAGACGCCGAGTCTGTGACTGTGACCATCAGCTGTGACTGAGGTCCCAAGTTATCTGGATGTGGGCGGGCTGGGTATGAGTGACCTTCACTAAGAAATGGGAGTTTACCAAACAACCCCACCAAGTCCACACAAATACAACCTAATTTGTTCCTACTACTACTAGCACTGGGAACACTTCATTGCTCAAATCGAAGAAGGTTCATCCACACGGTCTGACGGTATCTTCTTCTTCTTTTTTTACTGCAAATCAGCCAGAGCAAGGGGTACGATATGAGCAATTTCAGTCGTCTCTCTGAGCTGTGCTTTGTGTAATGCTGTCACATCGCCGCCGTATACGCCATGCAACCCGCCGCAACCGATGCGGATACAGTTTGGGTGGCGTGATATCCGCGGTCACGTTCGTTTTGCGTGTATGACTAGACCGAACACCCAGACGTCACACTTTGAGGCTCGTGAACAGGCGAACGGCGCCAGGTACCGGCCTCCAAACGAATGGCACAATGTACGTATCTTCGACCATTGAGGCGCTTCAACCCACTTTTGCTTTCCACACTGTGCACGGCAGGGGCCGGGTGTGCACGGGTCGTACCCAGTCCGTGCAGACCGCTCCGCACGTATGGCGTGCGTATCGGGGGAGGTAGGGCTGTATAGGGGCGGTAGCCTCTCCGATCCGAAGGTGTAAATTTCAAATTGTTTCAAAGCTGAGATGAGGCTTTGTCTTTTTTGTCTTTACTGCACAAACCATCGTCTCTACTACTGGATCATAGACTATGTAAACAAAACCGTGCCGTGTACGTATCCCCCGGCCCCGAAGAGATTACGAGCGTGCGAGCTTATATTATTAAAGACTCTACTACAAATACGTCATTGCAAGCATATCCAATGAAACTATCGGCTTTGTAAGACCAGTGCCTGTTGAAGATAGGGGACCAGTCTAAACGCGCAGCCGCTTGGAACAGCAAGAGGGCGCTACACAAGTAAATATACGGCGAAAGAGCTCGGCGCTGTATTATACTAGAGGGGGGAGGAAGGAGGAGGGCCAAAGGCCAATCATCACAGGTTACAAAACAACGGGTATTAAACGATCTCCTGTATTAAGCTGTGGGTACGTATAGTTCTCTCTGTTTTTACAGTGTCATCTTACAAGTGTTGCCGTTAATATTGACCTTACTTCACTCTTTATGAACAACAATGACGTAAAGTTTAAACCACATTATTTGATAAAACCATGGATAAAACTTTAGTTATAAGATTTTTTTGTGGTAGTGAGTGACCTTCCTACTACTGCATAGTCATAGTGTGTATGGACTGCGGTTCGTTCTGCTACCGTAAACACGGGACGAACCGCATAGTCACGATGAGTAGGTGTGGGACAATTTTCCCTTACTCTGCTCATGCAATTTTCAACCATGCCAACAATAAAAGGTAGGATCATATACCTTGGTAATAACCCCGTAAACATGGTAAAGAAATTGTGTAATTTGTTATCAGAAAGCCTATGGTAAGGGTGTAGGAAGCGGACTGCAAAACTATTTCATCTGAAGTGGCCTGGTTGATTACAAATCACTAAAATTATGTCAAGAATATTTTAGTCGACGCTCCAATCAAAGATTACCTGCAGGCAAATTTGGGAAATGTCTGTGGTGTCCGTTTGAATGCTGCCCTCAATCTGGCCAGAGATGCAGTTGGGTCCGCTGGCTCCTTGCTAAACATGGATGGATTTGACATTATTGATGAAAAAAAGATTACATTTTTTCCCCAATTTTTTCAACAAGTAGTTACGGTATTCAACTGAAACTTTCATTGGCATGGTAGGTGACCTTTATTGCATCTTTATTAATCTGCATTACGTTCAAACAGAAACAAAACACTTACCCTACCTTCTGTTACAGAATTCATTGCATCATTATCAAGCACATAATATCATGAAATGATTGAATTAACTTTTTGTTCCTCATTGTTTCAGATCACAATCACCATGGCAGCAAAGAGCAGCTCATCAACGCTGTTACTTTCCTTAGTCTCCATTGTCTTCTTAGCTGTACTTGTTGATGCCCATCCACAATGCCTTGATTTTTTCCCGCCATTTAACTACGAAGCAGACAATCAACCTAAATTCTGCACGTTGTATAATACTTTTGGTTGCTGTACAGGGAGCATGGATTCCGAAATCGAGGAGGAATTTAACAGTATCGCCAGTGAGTATGGCTCCATGTCAGATTCCTCACAGACTTGCCTGGAGTTCCTGAAGGACATTCTTTGTCAGCCCTGTTCTCCATATGCTGCCCATCTTTATGATGCAGAGGGTAGGCAAGAGAGAACAAGACAATATCCTGGACTGTGCCGTGGTTACTGCATGGAGTTCCACCCGACATGCGTGGACATGATTCCCCTCATTACCAATGACCCACTTCTCCTTCAGGCCTCGCAAAATTCAACCGATGATTTTTGCACGAAGATGGCCATACCAGATGTTAGTTATTGCTTCCCGGATGTGTTGGACGATGACAGACTGACACAGTGGGCTGAAGATGCCCAGTCTGGTACTGGTCTCAGTCAGTGCTTGTGTCTGGAGGAGTTTGCGAACGGTCTTCGTAATCCGCTACTCGCGATTCATGCCAATGACAGCACGCATAGACTGTTCATAGCAGAGCAGATTGGAGTCATCAGTGTGTTTCTTGAGAATCGTACCAGGCTAGAAGAACCATTCCTCGATATCCGTGAGACAGTCTTGACCTCCAACAGACGTGGTGATGAACGGGGACTACTCGGAGCAGCCTTCCATCCAATGTCTGCAGAGAACGACAAATTTTACGTGTTCTACAGCACTGGGGACTCCAACGATCAGAAAGTTCGCATCAGCGAGTTTACCATCCTGCCTGATGACAGAAACAAGGTCAATGTCTCATCTGAAAAGGTCATCCTAGAGGTTGACGAGCCCTATGCAAATCACAACGGGGGTCAGTTACTGTTTGGTTTTGATGGTTACTTGTATGCAACGATTGGAGACGGGGGCTCCGCTGGTGATCCTCTGGACAAGGGTCTGGATAAGTAAGTATGCGATAAGCTCAACATTTAACAATCTCTTGAACACAACCATTTGGTAGCATCCAATTCTTGCTTTGGAGAAACACGTCCCTTTACCATAACATCAAGTACAGCAATATAAGTTCTGTTCAATCAGACTGAAAAAAATCTCTAGAAGCTGCAGTGAAGTCTTCAAACTGCCATTCACCGATGTAACAAATTTTAAGCGCGAAATTTCTTGGGGAAATGTTTTCCAGTAACATTCTGTGGAAGTGCTAGCATTTCAAAATCTAGAAATCCTGTTCGAGCGTGTTTCTCTTCTCTTTTCCCGCATGTTTTAACGTATGCAGAAGCACACTCCTTGGTAAGATCCTGCGCATTGACGTGAATCACGCGACTGATGACATGCCATACAGCATCCCACCAGACAACCCATTCAACACGGCCAACGGAACCGCCCGCCCGGAGATCTACGCATATGGGGTGCGCAACATGTGGAGGTGTGCGGAGGACAGGGGCGACAGGGAGACTGGGTACGGCAAGGGGCGTATCTTCTGCGGTGATGTCGGCCAAAGTGCGTTTGAGGAGATTGATATCATCGTGAACGGCGGGAACTATGGCTGGCGCGCGAAGGAGGGATATTCCTGCTACAGTGAAAGTCAGTGTACAGATGAATGGCTTGGTGAGTCAAATGGAGGAGCTATTTTTTAAAGCTTATCCAACTTGCCGAAATATTCCAAACTCGCTTCCCCACGTTTTGATTAAGCTAGGTTAGTTTAGCACTACACAGTCAAAGAAACAATGAGGCCAGGCGGGTAATTCATATACTGGCCTGATGCTTCAAGGAGGCAGCGGAGAGAAATTGCCTCCATGCCCAGCTGGTTGTTGCCCAGGTGCCCCTTGAAATGTTCAACAGATTTAGAGTTTTTTCATCTCAGAGATGCCGTTTACGAAAGACGAACTGCCTTGCCCTATCAGGCACAAAGCATCATGCCTGCTTATTTTAAGCTAATCTGAAATACTGGATAATGACTTTTCATGGCTGTGATGCAGTTTCCAGTCAAAGTCTCCATGAATTTTAGAGAATAGAAAAAAAAAATGAAATTGTAAAAAGCAGCCTGTTTTCAAAAGCAATTTATGTCTCAGTGTATGACAAATGTGGCAGTCACATTTAGAATGTGCTGATGTGCAGAAATGATTTGACAATTTATGCCGACATTTTTTCCGATCTCCACAGAGAATGAAGTTCTTCCAATTCACGTGTACCCACACACGGTTGGCAAATCAGTCACTGGGGGCTTTGTGTACAGAGGTTGCCAGTCACCCAATCTCAACGGCAGATACCTATTTGGTGACTTTGTCAATGGGTAAGTGTTCACGCTGTTGTGGTACGCACGGATTGACTGTAAACCTTACCATGAAATTACTGGGGAAAAAA
>CM021526.1:16509051-16528356 GCA_010994315.2 Pisaster ochraceus | reverse complement strand
TCCCCAGGTGCGATGAGATTTGACTTCTTGAAGAAGATATGTATTTCCAGATTGAAGGTTGAGAGATGGTTTATAGATGTTGAGCATGCCCAGGATGTACGCTGGTGCTTGCCCACTGACTTTGAATCTATACAAGGTATACTACAAGGTAGCTACAACATTTAGCATTGGCTGTTTGGATCATTATTTACTCCAAGGTTCGGGTAGGGACTGAAAAGCCAATCCTCATAGTGCCCCTGGTGACATTCGAACCAGGGTCCTAGAGGTGGAAGGTAAGGACATAATTCCACTACGCCAATTGGACCACACATTAACCGTAACAACCAACCCATCAGAATCCAACTGCAAATTTTGCCGGATTCAGTCGGACTGAAGACTGCACTGGTTTAACTGATTGTACTTTACATGGGATCAGGCATACCGCCATAATCCGACAGTTTGGATATTGAGTTGAATTTTGTTGGAGTGAGTGAGGAAGGATCCTGGTAAATCTCTCTGGGTAGGTAGAGTTTAAATTTGTCTGAAAATTAGAGGATATACTGGAGATTTTATTGAACAAATTTGACTCAAAGTAACAATGTAAACCCAAATTAAATTCTTAGAATTTAGCAAAATTAATGCGCGATTATTTTGCACAGAATTGACCGGTTTACTGAGTGAAAGTTCATTTTAAGCAACTGGAAATGACTTGACTCACCTAACTCCCTCCAGAATGGCGTCTTGTAATACAACAGCACTTTGATACAAGATCCCATCGGTATCCGCTGAATGAACTAAATAAGCACAAGAATAAAAACACAAATTCAAAAAAAAAACCAAACCACTTGTTTTAGCCAAGCCAAAGCAATATAAACCAGTTTGGGTTTAAAAGAAACTGTTTTTGTTCCAGCTGCATTGGACTAGTCCATATCAAAAAGAGGGGTAGCAAAATTTCATTCATACATTCCATTCGCAGTATTTTTGACTGTGTGAGAACGTGTGTGAACCAAATTTACGTGCGAAACAAGTAAAACAAACTATTGACCATTGATACAAGTAAATAACATACAGGCTATGATGCAAGAAAATTTGTCATTGAAAGCGCCCTCATGCAGTCAAAAATACGGTCGATATACCAAATTCTTTGGAGGCGTAAAGCAGAACTTTTTCCACTTGGATTTTTTTTTAAATAGGACAATTTTTTCACCCAGTTATGTTCTTCCATGAGATAATGACAAAATAAGAATAACATTAGATAAAAAACGAATGTTTCTAATGTCTGGCCTACCTGGTTCCTTAGCGAGGGGAGGGGAGGTGAGAATGTTATACGCCCAATCAGAGCTTGGGGTACAGCGCTAATAACATGGCCACAGCTGTAGCTGTCACCATCAAGAGTTTCTACAGTAATGCTTCCATCGTCATTTTGGGTTACTCTTGAAACAGGCTTGTTGAGCAACACATGATCTGCAAAAAAACATGACGAGAAATAATTCCCTGAATGTCTCCATGATTAAATTTGATTATTCCCCAGCCCTTGACCCATCCAAACCTTCCTGTAAGTGCATACTGTAAAATCCCCCATGATGCTATTCACACAATGGTGAAGTAACCCATACCACATTTTCCTATCATTGTATTTGTATGTACGATTGATCAGTGCCACAGATTGCCACTGCAGAAATTGACCAAAGTTGAGAACCATATCTCTTCCAACAGTGGCCCAAATTCCATTGCAATTGAGCACAGCTGGTGGCTTCTCCAGTTTACCACTCTCATTGAAGCACCTTGGGCAATGGCTGTACTCTCTACATTAGCATTTGTGTATCTCAAAATGCCACTGCTTTTTGGAATAGTGAGGTATGGGGTGGTTTTCTGAAGAAACACACTGATAGTAGGAGGGTTAACTTACATACAAACAGCATGCAGTTTGCCCCAATAAGCCCCAAAGGGATCCATAGTAACCTAGTCCAAACTGGCAAATTTAAAGCGGTTACGCACCCCCTACGTCAGTCTTGAGAGCCTTGGTACCAGGGCTGCATTATCAAGTAGACAAAGTAGGCACTGTGCCTAGGGCCTACACAGGGACTAGGAACACTGGTGCCCAGGGCCACGATGAAACACTGGTGCCTAGGGCCAAGATGGAACACTGGTGCCCAGGGCCACGATGGAACACTGGTGCCCAGGTCCAAGATGGAACACTCGTGCCCAGGGCCACGATGGAACACTGGTGCCCAGGGCCAAGATGGAACACTGGTGCCCAGGGCCACGATGAAACACTGGTTTGATACATGCCCTTTTTTTTTTACTCAAGAAGCTGTTGGTATGTCTACACACATCATGACTATTGTTGAGAAAGGCTGAATCCACTTACCAGAGCCTAGAATATCTGCAATACGCTCTGTGACCTGCATCGATCCACCAACAATCTTACTCTCCTAAATATCAATACATACAATTAAGTAAAAGTGAATCAAACAACATAAAAATGGCTTCATACACTTCATCATTTTGTTAACTGGTTGAGTCAAGATATAAAACAAATTTTATGAAATTCAAGTTTCTATAAGGTGACTTCAGTCATGGCGTAGGATCATCTGGAAAATTACATTTTCAAGTTTGTTGGCTTTTGTTGACCCATATGACGCAAACAAATTAGTGTTTACGCAAGACTTGGTTGAAGGAGATTTGCTCATTAATTTAAGCTATATGTTTTGCTTAACGAGCAGTCTAAAGATAATTGCATGGTGACATGCAGTGACTTCAACTCCCTGTTACTCATGTCACTTATTACGTAAACCTTTGGTATAATTTGGCAGCAGACCCAATACCAAGCTACGTGGCTGCTTGTTCATGTTGGCTGTTATTTGGTCATGTACAGATGTAATGCTCCATGGTGTTTAATACCATATTCATCTTGCATCTATACCGATGTGGAAACTTACTTGTGCTCCATCACTTGTAGCCATATGGGTGTAGGCATCTAAGATAAAAGGTATGACAAATGAATATGAATTATCAAATCGAATGAACACAACACACATTTGCTTTAGTCCTTGACCCCTCATCCCTCTGCAAAATTTGAACCAGAACAATCCCATTTCCATTAGCAGAAATGGGATTGTTCTGGGTTCTTGGTTGTCAATTTTCCAAACGCTGATTAGCGTCAAATCAGCATAATTATTAGCAATCAGCATATGTAAATCGTTATATCAGCAAATCAGCATACAAGCAAATAAGAGTATGCAAATCCACATATTAGCAAAATGGCATATGCAACTCACCACAGCAGCAAATCAGCATATCAGCAAATCAGCATATGCAAATCAGCATATGGAAATGTGACGACCATAAACCTTTTCACTCTTAATACATTTGATAACCCTGGCCTCATGACGAGCATGGAGCTATGCAAATCTGAACCGGGCAACCACAACAAACCAGTGGAATAATTTTGAACGATTTGAGATAGTAAAGGCTTAGACGATCAAGGCCAACTCTTTCCAACTCTTTGTCAAAACTGGGTCATTGTCAAAACTGGAAAGATTTTATACAAGTTCAATAAAGGGAGTAGGGATGAGACTTTGTGCTATTATCTCATAATTTCATTTGACTAATCTTTCATCTGATATCTGTCATCCTTAACAATCTAACAAAGAGTGAGCCATTATCTATGCCACTCATTTGTGGAGATGCAAGGCCATTTTATTATGCTGTATAGTATACATGTACCATTTTGCAAATTGCATGTGAATTATCGTTTATTCATGTACCACGTTGCCATACATGCCCGATATCATTTTGCCATTTACTTGTGACTTGCGGTATTGATTTGCAGGGTCCCACAGCAGACATAGAGGGCGGTAGATCTCAGCCTTCTCCAGGTCTGATTCTACACTATTGCCACAAGAAATACAAGCCGCACACAATCGCACGTATCGTGATGCAGCGCCATCTATTCCAGTGAGACATATTTGTTCCGAGTTTAAGACTTACTTCCTCCACTCCTGTTGTACCAAAGGAAGAACAGAAAGGACATGTCTCTCGGCTCGATGGCAAAGGTCATCCTAATCATGGCCTCTGCACTGGCTTTGGTAAACCTCGTCCAGCAGGTCTTGTCAATGAACTCCTGGGTGGTGATAGAATCCCATTCCGTGGCTCTAGGGCAGTCCCACGGTGCCGACAAGGGGACCTGGGCAGTGGGAGAGGGACAGGGGAAAATATCAAGAGGGGTTACAAATTGTAAAATACTGATGACGAAATAGGTCAGTCCACTCGGACTTCTTCTTCTTCTTCTTCTTTGGAAGTGCTGCTTCATAAATGAAAAATTACCGCACTGAGGTTGAGCGCATTTGTGAAACCACGAGCCTCAACCTTAATCATGTGCAATATATACAGGGGGCAAGGAGAATCTGTCCAGCCCAATTAACATCTGCATGGTGCCCTCAGTGCATTCCTGAAAGCATCGTGGGAGGGCGAGAGAGCTGGGTCCGTCTCCAAGCAGTTTTAGTCCCTAACTGTGCGGGGACAGAATAGAAGGCGTATTCCTCGCTTCATAGATAGACCTCAGGCTTGTCCAAAATCAGCAACCTGCCTGTATGACACTTGACTTCTTTTACATGAAAATCTCTCGCACAAAGTAACGCTTTCTGTTTACTTTAATACTAATGCAGCCAAGACAAGTCTAAAACTGACAAGCTCTGGGGGCTGGTCAGTCAGAAAAAAAAAACCTTGACAGGTCAATTTAATTCAAACAGTTCCTCTGAGATTCTTTCTAGTATTCTTAATCCCATCAGAGTTTTTTACAGAAATGTAAAGAAATGTAAAGAGTTAAATTTGTGACTGACATTGGAAGTGCAAATCTTCACCTAAATCTTCGCTCAAGAGAAAGAGGTGTTGGGGAAAGTGTTACTCTGACTAATGGAGCATACTTCAGCTTAACATCCCCCCCCCCTCAAGAAACAAAACCTACCTGTACACAATAATTATCCACTGTCCTCCAGAAATGGTTAAAATCCATCAGAGCAAATGGGTTGTAGATCCGAGGAAAGTCTCTGTACGCCAACACCTTGCCCTGTGGCAGATTCAAATAAAAAGACGGCTTTTCAACACAATCTACTAAGGATTGCGATAACACCATGTACCTGAAATGTCTGTCTATTGGGGTTGTAATTCTGAAAAAATAACAGTGGAGTAACAACTCATGGCCGAGCGGTTTAGAGCATCGAATTCAAGTACTGGTGGTTAAGTCATCGGGGTGTGGGTTCGAATCCCGGTCATGACGCTTGTGTCCATGAGCAAGATACTTTACTATAATTGCTTCTCTTCACCAAGGGGTATAAATGGGTAACTGCGAGGGTAGAGGTTGATATTGGGTTTAAAAAAGCCTTCGGAGTGCCACGGCAGCCCGGGGCTGGTTACTCCCCAGGGAGCTGAGAAAGATTAAAAAGGAATGTTATTGGCCCAATGACCAGGGCACTAATGTAAAGCGCATTGATACGTTATTGTATTTTTATATTCAAGGATGTGAATGAGCAGAGAACTTAGAATGCTTATCGCGGAAGAGTAGGGGCTTACCCCGGTCCGGTGTTTCTGGTTTAGGTAGCAAGCACCCTTGTTTACAGGTTTCCTTAGGCGTGTGAGCTACAGTGATCAAGTTCACTTATGAGACATCCTTGGTTTCATTAATACCAGAAATATATAACAATAATAATAACGAGGATGATGATAATACAGTGCTTAACACACATCAGTGATAATAAAACCAAATATATTATTTGTACCTTGTCCATGAAAACAGCTCTTTCATTGTCGTTGACTTGATGTAGGTTCAACCCAAGCTCATTAGCAAGCTTAGATATGCGCTTCTGGGCGGGGCCTATGTAAGATCCTCCCATATCTGCATATTGAAATGTGGGATCCTGCATAATTACAAAAAGCAATGCGTTAGTGCAGCCCTTAGAACTCTGCTGTCATTTTTGTATGCGCCTCATGTTTATGTCTCTTTTTCTAAATCTGGTGAATTTACATATATACAAAACCGTGTTCCCAGACGTTTTGTATAAGCTGGCTGGTCAGTTGCTTTGATTTGAAACACAAACCAAGCAAGGCTGGTTAACTCGGAATGTTTGATTTAAAGAATTTGAATGCATTAGAAACTCCTCTTCTGTGGGGATGATTTGTCCCATGCCGAAAAGTCATTTTAAACGTCATTTTGATGTTCTGACAGAAAGACTTGAAACTGAGAGCAAGACTGTCAGACCCAATTTTTATTGACTTGCCTTACATTGTGATGAGAGAAAATAAGAGAAACCGGTTGCAAAACAATTTTTGGACCAAGACAAAATTGAGCGACTTCTTGGTTATGGCTGCGGCTGTCGACTGAAGCAGTACACAGCCTGTTCAGAGATTTAGACATAGCCACTGCTATTAATTCTTACACGGCCATGCATGAGAATTTGATCTGGTAGCCTTGTTTAGAAAAGTACATCTGCACTTAGCAGATTTGTGCTTTAAGCAGAAAAGAGGACCATGGCCCAATGTCATTAAGCTGGTTAGAACAAAAAGACGCTTAGCACCAGTGTCTCCCTTGGCTAATGAACTGAGTGAGGTGGTTAAAATTCAAAGTGGTGATTGAAGCAAAATGACTGAAAACGGGTTACCTATCAAAAATGCCATTCAATTCACAATTTTTTTAAAGTGAGGATTTTTCTTTGTTCTTGAACAGCTTTATAAAACAACTTTGATCAGCATCTTACCCTCTTTGTGTAAGTGCGGCCCCCAACTCGGTCCCTTGCCTCAAGAACCAGTACATTCTGTCCAAGGGCATTCAGAAGCTTGGCGGCTGATAAACCTGTCCAATGTAAATGGCAACATTTTTTTGTATTTTAGGACTTAACATGCGTAATAAGCCCAATCGGGGATCAACTATCGTACCAAACCGAGAGGACTGCTGGCGAGTCTCTTTACGGTAGGGCCAAAAGACTCAGGCAAGTCTACTTAAGTGTACTCTGCATTGTCCAATTACTTTGGGGATGGGACAGAGGGAGGGGAGGGAACACAATTCACGGGAACAAGTAAGAGGCAAAGGTAACACTGGGACGGGACAAGAAAAGGTGGGATGGAGGGCAAAAAAACAATACATTGGAACAGGGAAAAGGCCGTGGGGAAACAACAATTGGGCAGGAGGCTGGAAGGGCAGTCGTCGGAAAAACCCATACCTTAGAAACAGTAAGCCTCAAAACAACAAGCGAACCAAAAACAAATCATCAAATAAAAACTCTTCTTAAATAAGAAATTGCACTTGGAATTTCTTTCGATCTCATTTTGTGCGGCAAGAGGAGGGGCAAGTGTTCTGAGGGGGGGGGGATGAAGCCCCACTCCTCACCTCTGATTATGCCCTCTTTCAACTGACAACTCTTTCAACTGACAACCTTTTTTTCTAAACACTGGCCAACACCTTGCTTGACCCACTGCCGGTCTGGACCAGCATTAAACACAATGGTCAGGACTTACCACTGACTCCTGCACCTAAGACGATGACATCATATTGAGGGGCCATTAGTGAAGACTAAACAAACGCAGACTGAAAGCTCGTACCTCAGCTTGGAATCCCTGATGCCGTGAGGAAAGAGAACAGCTTAGATTTAAAAAAAAAATTCAGTATGTACTAATCATTTAATGACTTCCCCCGATCAACTGTGTCTCCCCACCACCATTCCATACACTACCCTTGATGTGGAATCCTGGATTCACATTGAAACTTATGGCGCACTAGATGCAATAATCGTAACCCTCAACCCTGCCGACAGTCGTAGACCATTCGACGACAAATCCATTGGTTTAAAATTTGGCAAATTTTTTGTTTGCCTTTTAAAAAAATGTTAACAAGTGGCACAATTGTATCTTAGGCGTAGTCATCGTAGCTCTAAGGTCTATGGGACGTGACCAAGAGCTGACGATTATTACAGCTAAATGGAGCCCCAAACATCACCTTATCGAGTAAAATGATTGGTTAATCATAGTATTTTGATAGAAACTTGATGCTTTCAGGTTTCCAAGTTTACGATACAACCTGGGAAGCGGCTGCCAAGGGATCACCTTAAGGGGATGCGACTTTTTTATATTATATATCAAGCAATAAACCACAAAGGAAACTGACTGGGTATATTTTATATAATTTGGGTTTGCCACACTGCCGCTTCCCTGGCTACACAGCAGCTAACAGTTGAATGGCTTCTGACTGGCACCCCGAACAAAGATATTGACTAGGGAGACCGCCAACATAGGGCTGGATAGCTCAGTTGGTAGAGCGCCGGTGCGTTAATCTGGAGGTCGTTGGTTCAAGTCCCGCTCCAGTAAACTTTTCTTTGTTCAAACCCAAATTATATACAATATACCCAGTCAGTTTCCTTTGTGGTTTGTTTCTTGATTATCAATTCAAGTTGATATAATTATTGTGCAACATACAACGTTTCCGAATGTGTACTTTGCTCAGACTGTCCAGGTGGGATTTAAAATACTACTACATGTAATGCATTTGTATTAACCATGGAGGTAATTCTACCTCCATGTATTAACTATATTAATTACTTTACAACTTTACAACTTGTTATGTTAATACAAAACAAAACAGAGACAGAGTTCAACTGCTGTGTACATAGTTTGTGAACCGTGGTTTACTTTACTTTACCGTCTAGGAGTGGTTAGAATGTGTGCATGTGCACTATCCCATGCAATGACAATGGCGCAGTTACAAGGTTTATTCGGTCTCTGATAAGGACAGGTCAAAACACAATAAAATGTTGTATTTGTTAATCTCTTCAACCCTCACCTCTGCTTTACGTTGTTGTTCCGACCGGCATGACCGGGGTTTTTTTTTCGTGCCGGTTGCGTGCGCCATCAATCGGCAGATGATGACCAGTGAGACTTTGCAAGTCTCGCGCGTACTCGAACTTCAGCTTTTAACGCCGCTCGTGGCCGGCTACAGTGAGGCCTAGGCAAATTATATCGTATTTTTGGAAAGTAATATTTAGCTGTGATGAAAGTAAAATATATTTAATAAATCAACCAAGAAAATCCAAGAACCCGTTTCCAGTTACTTGAAAAAATTTAACAATAGTGCAAAAATGACGTTCTTTGTCATCATTACACTTAATGGTCGCACAAGTTTGTGGGTATGATTGGCAAAATGGGGTTTCTAAAGTAAACACCCAACCAATTTGAATTTTGTTGTGTTCATTGTAACAAAATATTTGTATTATACCAAAAAATGAGATTGTATTTATAACAAATTGCTTATGTGTGTTTTTATTTTCAACAATTTTGAATAAATGGCCGGGGTTGGAATTCAAAGAAGATTTGATTAAATAGAAAAATAATTGTCTTCCCACTCTGGTTGTAACTCGTTTTCGATACGAGCGAGACTTGCACAAAAACATGCCACACTTGATTCACACTTGATTCACACCTACCTAATAGTATACCTCAAGTCTAGACGGTTCTTAGCATTTCTCCATTCGTTCCTCGATCAAAAACACCGTATGGGACCCTTACTCCAATAGGAGAGATGAATGTAAAATAAATAAATTTAGGGGGAAATCGGAGCAAATAAAGCATTAACCCTTCTATGGGGTAGTGAGAAAGGGAGGGCCGGAAGATCAAGACCCCCCCACCCAAATCACGTCTCCCATCGCGTCAAATACATGTAGATGTAACATTTTAAGTCATTTTCTGGTATAAAACCGAGCCTAATAATAGGCCTATTTTGACTATGTAAGTGATGTAACCGTTGCTTACAAAACGAGTGTCTTTGCACATTCCAGGGCCTTTATGGCAGGCAAGATACCATACTGGTTGTATGGGAAAGTTTATACTTTGTGTCATAATTTCCACCAAGAATTTGCCCCCTTTCTCAAGATTGAACGTTTTTTTCGGCACCTCCACCCACTTTAGATCCCGAGATCAGGACTCATGCATCAGCAACACGGAACTTTTATCATAATATTAAATAAACATGATATAGGCCCTATTATGATCAGACACATCGATAGAAAATTGATAACAATAAGTAAAACAATAAATACAAAGCACAAACAGTAAGTAAATCGTTAGCAACTGGATCACTACAAATATAGGGCCTATATATTTGTAAACAATTTGGTCATTAAACTGTCGAGTATAAAAGTAAAGTGACTTCAACCCCCGTTTTGATATTAAGTTTGATTTTACGGGGCAAGCAAAGTGCTGATGTCTGAAGAAAGGACAACCTATAAGTAATTTCTGGTCTTAGTGTGAAGCTATAACCTAAACCTATAGGTCAAAACTGCGGATATGTCTCTCGAAACATAATCCATAAATGTTGCTTTTATTATATACACTCTGTCATTATTGCCCTTGAAACATAAAAAGGCCACGTCGCCTAGCTTGGCTTAAAAAGTGACCTTGTACATTCCAGTGGATGTCCAGGCAGGCAAGAATAACAAGTTTTGAAAAGTGCAACTTTGTTCTTAATATTGACTATAAAAATGTAAAAAAAACTCGTACAGATTGTGTGGCCTGTCGGAAAATCCAAGTTCTGTGGCTCTAATGAGGTGATTTCGCAGGTTATACATGCAAAATGATGACCTTGTGCCGATTGATCGTGGCAGGTCAATGCTGGCTAAATATAGTATACCCCCGCCCCCCCCCCCCCAACTTGTGTTGCTTCCGTATGGCTAAGTGGGTCCGGCTCCCATTCTTTACAGAAAGGGTTTCCCCCATCAACATTTCGAGACCCGGACTTCTCGGTTCCATCATCCAGTAGAACTCATTGTTTAAAACGGGAAACACGGGTCAGCCTAAAATGGGACCATATTATCTGTTTCCGCCTCCGTGAACCAAATCTGCTCTAAAGACGATTTACTTTTAAAGAGCGAGAGGAGGAAAGAGAGACACTGTCACGAGTGTTTCCGTCCAATCCAACCTAGGGGCCAATTCAACATTGGTTTCATGTCGTCGTCATTTGCAAACACAATGTTATGACCTCAAACATAAAACCTAACACTTTGGAAACTCTGTAAGTTGCTGTGTTTGTATTCAAGGCCGAGCTTGCTGATGCGTCAGACAAAGCCAATGGATAATAGCCGTACTATACGTCAGGTGATGAATAGTGCCAGCGATGAGATGACACAAACATGGAATTTGGCACGATGAAGATTATTGGCTATCCCCTATCGCATATTTGCCCTTTGCTTAGATAAAATATTAGGTAGAATACCAAGCTATTTTTTTTCCAAAATGGCTGCCACTGCTTGATAAGTTTACCTTCATGTTTTCATCTGCCAAATATCATTCTCGTGACTGTTGCTTGTATTGTAGTCTCGTCAAGGGCACATTTCCTCTATAATTACCGGTATTTCCCCTCCCCCATCCGCCCCCACTATGTTGCGTCATGGACGGGGTTTCCCATTTGTAATGTCTCCTAAACCTCATCACATCTTTAAGCTTCTCTCTGAACACCTTTCTTCTACTCAAGCTTCTATTCACACTCTCGGGCTCTGACACCCCCAGTGGGTTCTGGATGGTGGAGGACTCGGCCTTCCGCACTGTCGCTGCACCCCCCGTGAGGTAAATAAATGGAATACTATGGAGGAATGGATCCAGCCGTCGATTTCACCAAACTCTTCCTAATTTAGGACTTAGGACGAGTCCCAGCCTTGCACTGTAACATGTAAACCTTGAGATTAATCCTAAGTTAGGACTGGTTACTCGTCCTAACTCAAAATAGGATTAATCCTAGCGTTTCGTGAAATCGGCTGCAGAAAACTTGATCATTATCTGAAGATAACTACGGAATCAAAAATACCTGGAAAACTATCAAATCATTTTAGAGAAAATCCATGATATCAACACGATGATTCAGCCAAAAACTTGCTAAAGGTAAAAAAAAGGGGGGGAGCAACATTGTAGTTGTATTATCACTTAGCTTTTGTAGTTTATACATTACGAATACAGAATAATTCGTCGAATTTAATACGTTTTTGCGAGGCCTTGTTAGAACCAGACCTTTCTTGACATCATATACTATTATTGAGTATCGACCACGTCTTTTCACTATAGGAGCCATAGTGAGGGGGGCAGATCTACAATTAAAACGGGTCAAAGGTCAAAGGAGTACACTAAATAAAAAGAAGAAAACAACAGCAATACTGTGACAAAGATACCATTAGTGTGTGACAATCATAAACTGTATAAATACCTAATTGGTTACGATCGAAAAAGACTAAAGGTTTATTTTGTAAAAACTAGGCCTGCACATCACTTTATCAGTCCACTTGTTCCATGAAATATATTTGTGTATGTTTCCACCTCAAACTCAGTGCCAAACTTCAGACAATATGATCGTTCAATACAAGCTTTCGACTTGAACATGTCCAAAAATCCCCGAAAAATCGAAAAGTCTTTTTCCTAAAAACGGACAATCTTATTTGATAATGAATCTAAACGGACATTTTGTTGGTTTGACGACCTTAATAAACTATTCTGTTTATTGTGAACGAACAGTTTTCCAAATAATAATAATGATAATTTATAATTAATTATTTTTTAATGATAGGCTATTACCACTAAAAATGATGGTGAAACAAGACATAAAAACTACTTTTAATCCTTGCATATTAAAACATAATTATGAATTAACACAAACAAACTCATAACGTAAAAGTAAAATAGTTACACAGCAATAAATTCACATCAGGATGTTGTTGAAATGACAAATCGAGGTCAGGTACACAATGAGTAAAGGCATGGATCTGTTTTATAAAACGTATACCTTTACGAACACTGCTCTGGGTGATTTGATCGTTTCCGTGATATCGCATATTATTTGCTAAATAGTCATGTTCATGATTCGAAACGTCATGTGATGAGTAGACCTTTATCGTCAGCTAGTCCGGACTCAACAAAAAGTGGTGACAAAAGGTCACTCCTGAAAAAATGTTGCCGTCCAGCAACCACGCATTTTCAACTCGAGTGCTTCACAAGAAAATTAGAACCAACCTTTTTTGCGTATCTTCAGTCTGATCCGAGAGTGATGTGTGTGGCTCTCAGCATGATGGTCGAACGGTCTCGATTTCTGCTGAAACGAACTTGATTCTTTTAGTGGGCCGGGGAATTTTGTCAGTCATCACACCAAAGATCGTATAACACCGCAAGACACAAAATTGGCGAGTGCACTCTAAAATTCAAGCGCCAAGCTAATTATCATAATTTGTAAACCCACAGAATCCTTTTAATTATAAGGTTTTGGGGGTCATGCAATTAATAGAATGTGTTATGATAAGAATCTATCACAACCTGGGGTTGTGTGTTTCACGTTTTGGGGAGATTTGATCAATTTAGGCTTTAAAGTTGGTCCTATTTGGCTTGTGAATTGTAGGAGTGCCTGATGTAAACTGGCAGCGAGTCGGTTTGGGATATAAGCCCATTTTCGGGGGTGTTTTTTCCTAATTAGCAAAATTCCAAACGGCTGACCTACCAAAAATTGAAAAGAAATCTGAAGTTTATTTTTTTCTGAAAATATATCTGATTGGTTTTCAATAGGCTGAGAGACTTTAACATTTGTTGAGTATTTTTGACTATGGCTGGTTACTATGGGAGTTTATTTAGTGTGGTACAACCATTGATCTCCATTAATATTGAGATCAATGGGTGCAACCGTATGTAGCATTCATTGATCTCCATTACCGGTGCGCCCTCTGCTGACCCCATCTATTTCTGGGAAGTGACGTAATATAAGGAAAATAGACTCACGCGCGATGTATAAAAAAAACACCGGTTGCATAAAATGCTGTCATTAGAACAAGCGTCAACGTTCATGAAACTAGTCCATGATCAAGTATTGGTAAAAGTGCCTAACTTTTTTTGGTCTATCTTCGACAGCGGTGCCATCGTGGAAAAAAATCGTCATTTTAAACATGAGTGTATCCGTCGGACATTTTTTGCTTTTCGTGTTGGCTTTCGTGCGGGGTAAGTAGCACATTAATTACTATGAGAAACGGGTTTCAAAGGGTACAGCTGGCTTTATTTTCTAAGTAGGGGGTTTCCCCAAACTTTGAACGAGTATGGGCCTAGGCCTATACTCGAATAGGTCTGATTATGGACTTCCAGAAGAACTTTCCACTGGTGTTTGTTACAGTTTTCGTATAATTGAAGAGCAAATAGTAAACATTTTGCCATTGGATAACGGAATGTTTAGTATTATAAGTAAAACAAGTTATGTGAGTGAATAATTGGTGATCGCATCAACCAGTACCAGTGAAGCTCATTATGAAACACTGACGACGTGTACTGTTTGGATGAACTTGCAATTAAAACCAGGGTGAAAACCAGGAAGCAATATCAACAATGTAAACAATGCCGAGAGAAATTTAGTGATGGAGTCATTTGCCTCTGATGGTCGGGTATCAACGTCAACGTACAGGAACTTAGGTGTGAGGGGACTGAAAGTCCAAAGATTTCACCCTAACGTGTCTGAGATGCAGACGGTGGGGCGGTGGGGCTTGCTGGGGTGCGAGTCTTAAAAGTGCTGGAGCAGACTCGCAACCAGTAAATGTGTTGCTGTGAAAGCAGACGAACTCGGTACCTTGGTTGTATTGGTCTGTTCACAGGTTTAGGGAACAAAGGCGTTTCGCTTTATAACCTTACACATAAAATGTTGTCATTAATTTGCTGCTCATTATTGAATCATTGTGTACTTTGTATCCGACATCATTATACTGTATTCAGTGTGTGTTTTCTGTCCATGATTGTGCACTATTGTAACGAATGACAGCATCGGAATAAATGTTGTGGAATGAGAAGGAGCATTAGGAAGGCGAACGTGTTGTGAGATGACGACTAATAGGCCCTATATGGGACGACTTCCTCTCGGTAAATCGGTCTTAATGGAAGTGATTTCCCGAGACGCTGAACGTGGTCATGGGTATATATTGGGCGGTGACTTTGGGTACAGCAGCAGTGGGTGTCACGTTCGGGATTGCGACTATGAAACACCTCTTTCTTTTCTAAAAGTTTTAACGGTTAAACCTCTTTTAAGTTAGGTACGATATCTTGCAAATGAAAAAAAGCACCCCCCAAAAAACAAAAACAAAAAACAACAACAACAACAACAACAACAACAACAAAACAAGGTTTCTACCTAAAAAGTTACTTTAATATAAAACAGTATAACTATACAGGAATATTTTCACCTAACTACGAAACAAGTATGGCCAACAACCAATCTCGTAATTTTAATTGGCACATATAAAAACCCTCATTCCCTCGCACTCAACATTTCACCACCTTATCCGGTCCGAAATAATCTCACAACGTAGTTTTTTCTTTGAAAAATACACACCCTGCTCCAGTGATTGCAATGTCTAGTACATAAAGTTAAAAATAAAAATAAAGAAGCAAGCACAACTCTGAGCTGAAATAATGTGCTTTATTCAACAATAAAACTAATTCCGGTAGAAAAGTGATTGTGAACGATAATAGCTTTGCCAGGATTCAACGTTCATAAAAAAGCACATTCTTTAAAATTTTGAATGTTATGCTACCACTGGATGTTGTATCGTAATTATACAAACAGCTCTTTCTGATAATATGATAATTAGAAAAAGGATCCACTCTTCTGATAAAATACATTCAACTTGCAAATGACAAGAAACGTTAAAATGTTCAAGAGCAGATTGAAACATAACGACCAGCACATTGAAATTACAACAGAATTAGTCATTTCTCTGAAAGTCCTTAATGTGTATTACTAAATGCAACGAAATTCAAAATTTCATCATATTTTGTAATCATGGTGCATTCTTAAATTTGTTTTTGATAATCATTGCAAAGTATAGAAGTCTAACAAAATAACTTTCTCTTCATGTCAAAGGAAGGTGACAAATGTTCAACAAGTTTACACGTTCCACAGTAAACCTTCATTTTTGTTTTCATCTTCATCAAACTTTCATTTTTGTTTCTTTTGTTGGCGGTTCAACTCTGTTGATTCTTGACATACTACGTCAACAGAAAAGTCGCGCGTCCATCGCTAAATCAATCTACATCGGTTGGTCTTCTGTTTTGGAAGCCACAAGTAAAACGATGGAACATACCGTTATCATTTTCCCTGTATCCAATAACATCGCTTACTGCTAATATTCATCGTTCAAAAAGGAACCAGACCATTTCTCCTTCCAGCCTCGGTTTGATTACATTGGTTTGAATGAGAGAAATTCAAGATGGCTTGCACCACGATAAAGGTCGATGGTGTTCCCACAATCATTTCCCGAATCACGATGTGGCCGTGTGCAATACGTGCGCGTTCGATCACCTTCTGTTTATACCACTTCGGGGAAAGGTGTGATAAATGTTATGAAAAGACGAAGTAATTTCCATATAATAAATATACACGAGGCAGTCTATTGTTTCAGAGGAAGGAGCTATCTTTGTTTTCGAGGTTCCTATAGCTATATATCGTTTTCGCTGCCAGATTTTGTAAAAGTTCCGTCTTGAAAGCATCCTGCTGAGCCATCAAGTTTAGTCGAGTGTAATTTTTTTTAAATAACCAGTAATTTCACCTTTCCGTAAATATACCGATGACGAAAAGAGAAGAATACGACTAATCGACGAAAACAACCATGAAGCAATGGGGGAAACCCAAAGTGGCAAGGACAGCGTGAAAAAAAGGGGAAAACAAAGAAGAAAGGAAAAGGAAGAAGAAAAAAAACGAAAAAAAAAAAAATGAGAAAAGAAATTAAAGTTATTTTCTTACCACTGTTACCAAGACAAAAGTTGCTGGTCTGCCAGGCGCCACCACTGTTCATTTCCATTGTTTGTTATTTACAAGGATTGCATAATAATTGGGAAGTGTTGCATAGTTTTATAATAGATATAATAAGCTAAATACCTGCATTCTTGTGAAACAGACCTATACTTTCCTGAGCGCAGAGTTCCCACGGTAAATTGTTCTGAATATACCGCTAGTCTTGGTTCAAGACCCCCTGTCATTGATTAAGAGTAGCACTTTCTATCGGCGAGGAAAATAAACAACAGGAGCGTCTTGAACCTAGACCAATAAAATAATAATACTAATATACGAAAGGGGATTTAATGAAAACACTGTGTAATTCTGGTATTGCCTGACAGGGGGGAAACCAACTTGCCCGCCCGCTCAACTTTGCACATCGACCTTTGAACAGTGTATCAATGTTTCCCATGGCGCTAAAAAAACAACACATGAAAATAAACAGTTATAAGCCAAGAAGCGGACAACAATTTTTATGTTCATGAAAATTCTTTTTTCCCCCGTTAAAACTGATCTGACAGTATGAAGGATGTCCCTAATTCATAGGACAATGTTTTTAATGTGTTTAATTGGTTTGCCTATTTGTTTCAATAAATTGTGTTTGTCTTTATTTAATACCAATTTAGGAGCAAGAGTTCATCGTCTTTCATGCAAGAACTCAACGACTTCCATTGAAATCGAGTACAATCCGACCAATCATGTATGCTGCGATGGTCACGTGTACGATGCAAGCGACAGCATTGGTCAAAACTGCTGTAAGTCGTAATTTCCCACAACACAAATTATAAATGATTTGCACACTGTGTCACAAACACATGATTATGTTTCCCACAATTTTGAACAAGACTTGAAACATGACAGCAGACTGTGCAATTGTGCAATATTTGATAACAATGGCCACGTACATAATACATACAGAATTTGTTTCATTTTTGACAATTCTTAAGCCTTGATCCATGCGATAAGGAGTACCGCCACCAACGGTTGAGTTACTCCTTACGCAACCCATTTTCGAAACAATGGCTTGGGCTTGGGTAACATCAGTTATTTTGAAATATGGTGTGCTTTGAAGTAGGCCTATAATAGAAATACTTTCAATTTTTACTTCACTGAACATCATCGCTATTAAAGCCCTATTGTACAAAATACAAAAGAAAACCTTTTTTTTCGCTTGATGTTTTTGTATTTAAATAAATACTTTGGAATTCCTTTCGATTTACATCAACGAGCCTTTTCCCAGTGAGAACTTAAGTTATTCCCCAACGTTGAAATGTACAGTTCAAACCATTATCCGTCCTTCAAGTTGTTTGAACTGAGCCTTAACCCATGTCCCGAACAGTGACAAGTCTTTACACCCACGTAGACCTCCTCCCCCAACCGTCTTCTGAGAACTTCTTTTTGAGAGGTAAGAGGGCAAGTCGGAATTGACGTCATCAGATGATCAATGTTTACAAAACAAAACAAAATAACCAAGGCCAATTTAATAGAACTGGGTAAGCACAATAAGACAGAGAACAGAGTTTTGCTTACCAGAACAAGGTTACCAGCCAAAGTACCCATGTCACAGAGTGCCATTTGTGACTGGTTTCCTGCTAATGTTCGCTTAGCTGGAGATTTGTAAGCAATATGAACTGGGGCCCAGGGAATGCAGAGACTTCTTAGTAAATCCCTCGGCATCCAAATATTAAGTGAGAAGGAAAAGGGTGACTAGGATCAATCTCTAAAAAACAAATATAGCCTACAACTTGCTGAAAGGCTGTGACTACAATTTTGTCTTGGGAAACCAAAGATGCAAGCTCGTATAATGTTCTCCCCATGTTACACTCCATGGACTTATTTTGGTTAAAAAAAACGGGACACCGTCGTGGCCCCCTACAATTCAAGCCAAAATGCTTGGGCCACGTGCCAATAAACATACCCTCCCCTGTTCCAATGAGAGCCAACTTTGTACAGGGCCCTGGGGCGGGGGCCCATCAACGAGATGGCCGGGATAAAAGCTCAAAGCTTGAACTTTAATTTCTGACGTTTACAGCTACGTCAATGGCAAATTGGCAACGAGCCAAGGATCAAAGGGTCAAACGTCACCGTCACGAGTTGTTTATGCCGATAGTGGGAATTCCCTATGAACGCAAAACAACAATTAGGCCTACAATATTTTCTTTAAATTGTAAAAAAAAAAAGTTAAAAAAAAATGTTGAAAGATGTAACAACAAAACCTCCAAAAAGCAACAGCAAGTGAGACACCAAACCAAGCGTGAAATCACGCATCTACTGCAATTTTTACTTTACTTCCGTTTCCTCATGTTTCCCTGTGCCTGGGTACAAGTGAGGGTTTCAGACAATGGCGTAACTCCCCCATAAAACCCCCAAAACAAACCCTCCCCCCAAAAAACCCACACAACAACAACAACAACAAACACGAGAACAAAACAAAACATGCGTACATGAATGTTTCGACGCATTAAATAGACAAACAATATGTCTTTGCCCCCCTTTGGCCCCCCCCC
>CM021526.1:16491595-16508984 GCA_010994315.2 Pisaster ochraceus | reverse complement strand
TGGTTTTGTAGACGCTGAAGTTCCGTTCCCTCAAACAGTTTTCTTTTAAAGCACACATTACGACCAACCTAGAATCATTTCAGTAACGCCAACGAAAAACTGGGATTTTGTTTACGTTCACCAATATAGGACTGTACTGACACATGCGTTCTTATTCTGGTAATAAATAAATAACAAATATGAAAGACTGTCAGATGCTGTTTTATCTTATTTGCTAATATGGATATATATTTTTTGTATATGAAATATTACTCTGAAGGAAAATAAGTGGGTTTGAACTTGTCTTTCTTTGAAATAATTATATTTATTTGCGTAATAACCAATGCTAAACTCTGTCCTTAGGGGTAAAACAAATGACAATGAGTACCATAATAAAACACGTGACCATTTCGAAAGTCTAAACTGTTGTTTGACAACTAAAGCTATACTATGTCTTGACTGAATGTAGATATATTATTCGGTTTTTTTTAAAGGCGGGAAACAGTTATACGACAATCTGTCATCTAGTTGCTGTGGACAGGAAGTCTTGTCGGTGTCTGGTATGCGACAGTGTTGCGGCGGTGACATCCCCTATGACATCACAACCCAGATGTGTTGCGGCAGTAAAGTGTATACACGGACAGATGGTAAGCTAGTTCTACATGAGAACAAAAAGCTGAAGTTTAAAAAAAAAATTACACAATACTATTTTTGTAAGGAATTCATTTATACCGGAATTCGGGAGACTACTAAGTTCTGAAAGGAATAAAAATTCTACACAGCAAAGAAGATTTAAACACGGGGTGTTACCAACAAACTGAATACACATTGATACTTCACCATGCAATACCTCAAAACCCACAACAGACCTTATGCATTTACGCCATCCAGCCGCCATCTTAGAGGTAAACCGATGATGTAACAATGGAAACGCGCAGATTTGTATGCGCAGCACACATGATTTTCCAATGAACAGCGTCCTTTTGACCTCTAGGCGAGGGCGCCCAACTCAAATGATGTCACGTGCATGGGATCTCTTGGTATTTATTGTTTTTAAATCATACGAACAAGAAAAATACTGAGAAATTAATAGTAGCCTGAAACACTGTTGTGCACTATCTATCCCCAGACTTGAACACATGCTGTGGTGGACACGCTATGGATGCCGCTAATGACACGTGCTGTTCAGTGACCGACCCCTCGGGAATGTCTCTGGTACCTAGGAAGGGGAAAGGTCAATGCTGTGGCTCCGATTTGACTTACGACCCTGAAATTCAAAGTTGTTGCCAATCAGATGACGGAATACTCAGCGAGGTTAGTGTATGCATTGTAACTAACCCCAATCTATATCTGCAACCCCCCCCCCCCTCCACCACTTGAAATCTGGACTTCAGGTTAAAACTTACCAGAGTAAAATGTTAGATTTTATAAGCTGTAGTGTAATAATTTCAATGTCTTTAAAACTATTTTCCTATTTACAAGCAGACAATGTATTCATTTTTACACTCCCATCATATTATCTTAGGAAAGTAATAAATGGCATAACAAGAATGCTGAAAAGGGGCTTGTTTTCAGAGAAATGCAAATGGCTACAGTTTTTATTGACCAGAAGCGCCCCCCCCCCGAAAAAAAAGGTTCACCCCCTTATGCCCCCCTAAAATGTACCACTCTTTGACTTGAAACCAAGAACTGATGGCTCATGGAGTTGGGGTGGTGCGAGGTAGGGTGAATGAATCCCAACCAAGACTGATACAAAGTTTCAGCCGTCAATTTCTTGAAGGAGAGAATCCTTCGAAACTCTCCAAGGAATTGATGTGTGTACCATCATAACATCAAGTCACAGTTCCCAATTGAAAGAAATAATTCACATCCTAGGGCAGCAGCTAGCACTGCCCTCTACTGTTAACACAAAAACTAACATTGGTATTATTATTGATCCTGATTTCATCATCCTTTCATCCTCTCTTGGTAATTCACTCCAAGAACTCTGAGTACTGCCCTCTGTTGTTCAAAAAAGAAAGTACTTCCTCTATAAATCACCCGGCATGTCTCATTTCCTTAAAATAAAGGCAGCACTGCCCTCTACTGTCCAGATATCACCTATAATTTTACCACCAAGTAGTTTAAACAACAACAAAATCAGCATTTTGCTTTGAAGGAAATCTTTCAAAACTGGGTGGACAACAAATTAAAATTAAGAAGGAATATCAAAGTCAAATGATAGGAAGTGATGATTTCAGATGTTTTTATTGAAATAAATTGGTTCAGTTGACACAGCTTGTTTTCTCTAGCTAATTAAAACAAAATAGTAGTTACCATTAATAATAAAAAGTCAAACGGGTTTCTAGTCATGGTAAATACATCCTCGTTCCCATGGCCAGCGAGCACCATATCGATTCCCTCACTGACCCCCCGGAAAGGAGACTTGAAACAAACCATGCACATAAATTACACAATAATTACAGTTATGATTGAACCAGGTGAGCTGGGATAAAATGGCTGGCAAGATCGAACACCAATGGTAACGAGGTTAGAGAACGGTTAAGGACAACTCGAGGGGATCCTCCCTACACATGATGTATATCATTCATGTTCATAGATGCACAATACAATCTTTTTAAAAAATGCCACGACTAATTTGGCCAGGTTCCCAGTGTAACAACCGTAAGTTATATTTCTCATTCAAACAATGACACCAGACTACTTTTCCCCTTCCAGTCTCAATTGGGTCTCATCTGTTTGTTAAGAAAGAAACAAGAATGCTTAAAAAAAAACCAACAACATTATAACCTTACTTTATTTCCTCTGTATGTTCTAGGTTCTATCAAGAAACAGCAGAATAGCTTGCTGTGGTGGACGATCCTACGACACTCTACATCAACTTTGTTGCGGTGAAACAGTATCCAACGTGACATCGGAAAGAACGGAGTGCTGCGGAACCGTACCTTTTGATCCCCGCACAGAATTCTGCTGTGCAGATGCAGTTGCTCCAATCGGTAATCACATCTTCTACACGGTCGTAGCTAGAACAGGGTGGTGGGTGGGGCTGGAGGTTGTGGGTCCATCCTACCTGAATATTAACTAAAAACAGGACATCCGTTTACAAAAATGGAACCATGAAGATGAACTATACTGAAGATTATAACTATTACTCATGGTTTAATAAAAATACTTTTGTCCATGGCAGCCAAGAGCTAAATAATGGATAAATATTAAGGAAAGTTCTTAACTAAAGGCAGGGTCATAAATTGGAAAGTACTCCAAAAATTAATGTTCATAACAAATTAATTGGTGAGAGCATACTGCAGCTGTTGATGGTATAAACTTATTTGAGAAAGGCTTCCCTTCGTTTGAGAAAAACTGTAGCCAGAGATGCGGTTGGTACCCACTTTCACCTCACTAAACGCTCGTGTGAAAATACCTCTTTTGCTCTTTTCTAAGCAAGAAGATACTGTATTCAGCTTGAACTTTCACAAGTGACTTTTATTGTATCTTTCTTGATAATAATGTCGCCATCAAATTAGCATTACGTTGACAAAACCCAGTCTATGACCTTTACCTTTAATCCTATTGCAGGTAGTGGAAAGTGTTGCGATGGTCAGGTCTACCACCCCAACAAAGCATCCTGTTGCCTTGGAATCCTTCAGGATGGAATACCGGAGGTTAGCGGAGTTCAGGGATGCTGCGGGCAGCTCTCTTATCTGCAAACAGAATCAGTCTGTTGTCAGGGTCGACTGCATCCGAAGACCGAAGCAATGCAGTGTTGTGGCCAAGGTAATAGCAAACTCTGTCGATATATAAACTGGGGTAACACCTGGACCAAATAAACCGTTTGAGAGTTAGATTGAAATACTGTCTGGTACAATGACTTGCTTATAGTCACAAGTTACCTCTTAATTTGAATTCCCCAGACTATAGAGAAAGTTGCTATGTCACATGATTTGGGGCAAGCTTTTGCATAGTTATGTAAGACTAAGAGACAGCGAACACCCCAACATAATTCTGAATGAATGTGTATGGCAAAATGGTACCAGGGTTTGCTCAACTGGAGGTTGCAATACAGAAGCTTGCTGGAGTAAAAGAAAACAATTTATCAAGGTTGTGATGGGAATAGTAAATGGTCCACAAAAGAAATTATTTTAATCATTTTCTCAAAAGCTTGACTCACAAAAGTAGAAATACAAACAATATTAACAAAAATAATTAATAAATGAATTTTTAAAAACAAGACCGGTTCCATTTCATCTTCGACAGCTGCTTACAACAGTCAAACTCACCTGTGTTGTGCTGGCACCCTCCATGGTAAATCAACCCCGAGTGACGTTTGCTGTGGGGACAGGCCTTACGATCCCGCCACACAAACCTGCTGCGCCAACGGTCGACATAGCGAGGGCGTTTTCCCCGTTGAGGGTGGACAGTGTTGCCATGATAAGGAAAATGGCATGTTGGCGTACAACCCAAGCAAGGCAACCTGTTGTGAAGGAAGATCAAATGGTGAGACTTATCACAATCTAAGATATCTCAAAAGTAAACACTTTGTACAGAGTTTCTTTACTAATGCAATTTATGAAACCGGTTTTTAAAATTTCAATATCAGGTCATAAATACAGCATTGTAAGTTAACGATTTCATTTAGAGTCCTGAAGATTCTAGATTGAAATTCTCAGAAAAACAGCCTGTAACAGCAACATGCCGTGTATGATATCTTCCCCTCTCAGTCTTTCTCATCTCCCCACCTGCCTCTAACTCAATCACGGACTCCCAATCCCCAAACTGTCACCGCAAACGATAACGCTTAAGCCACTCCCTCTTCCCTAGATGTATTCTACGCGGATGTTCCGGCAAATACAAGTACTTGTTGTGGACATTATCTTCTCCAAGACACACATCTGTGTGACATAAAAGCAAACTATCCTGTGAAGAAGACATCTCCAACGGATGATCGGCTCTGCTTGAACAGGAACAGGCGTCGAACAAGGAGCTACAATTCCCAAACACAGGTACGCTCTCTGTTTTGTGTTGATTCAAAACCTTTACTTCTTAGGCCTACTTGCCTACAGGTGACCTCAATCCTCCAGTATCCTCCCAGGGCTTGAATGGGAGAAAAAATCCACAAGACCGCACAACTTGTAGCTCAAAATGTTTACTGGACAAGAAATGTTTGTACAAGACCAGGATCAAAATGAGAAAAACGTCCTAGGTCCTGGCAACCTGTAATTAACTGTTTTTTATTTGAACAATGGAGCGGTGAGACATGTAAAAGAAGATTTATCTCATCTGTCTTTTTGCATATTAAGTATACTTCATTAGAAAAGAGAGGTATTAAACAGACTCAAAGTCAACATTTGAACAAATTTGTCTCTGTTCATGATATCACACAGTGAGGTACACATGTATTGTTATTCAATTAAAAAAACACAAGACTGTCAGACTTGTCAGGTCACATGTTTTACTGGCCCAACACTAAAACCACTGGCCAGGGGTCTGTGGTCAAGTGTAAAATTTGAGCCCTGCCTCCTCTCTTTTGTCACTCCACACCAACACTTTAGGACTTGGATGAGATTCGAATGCCTGACCCAGTAAAAGGCAATTGCTATTTGGGCATACATTCCCTAATAATCAGCAATAAGAAGAGGATTTTGGCGAATTTGGGAGGGGTAACTTGTGGCTGAGAAATAAAAAATAATAATAAAAAACAACCAAACATAAAATGTACTGTTCAATCATTTACTAACAATGTTGTAACAATTATTGTAGGTTTGTTTTCATGGGATGATAAGGTCAAAGAACCGGGCCAGTAACGGATGCGGACCACACATCCTGGACGTTCAGACTGAGATGTGCTGCATGGGCACCATTCATCCCGTTGAAGACAATCACGGCAACCAACAGCTGTGCTGTCATCACAGCATTCGTTCCTACGTACCACGATACCAGAGTTGCTGTAGTGGGAGAGTGGATAACATACCTGCACTTACATCCAAGTACGTCAAACTAAGTTATTGTTCGTAATTGCACAACAGTAATCGTTTTGGGGGGTTTACAAAAATGCTTTCCGGTTATCATTCAATCATTCATACGAGTAAAACCACTATGAAACTTGAATGAGAAAATAGAATTAGCTGTTGCAAACTGCTTACCAACGAAAAGAACCTATGGTATAAATGCAATAAAATAATTAACTGCCTGATGTTTCGACCCTAGCAGAGTCTTTGTCTTTAATAATTCAAATTAAACTAAGTTTGCTCACACAGGCAACTTAATTTTTTTGATTTTGTCCAACTGCTTTAAACATGTTTCAGTTGATATACGATTCATAACACTCCAACATTATACATTTTTACTATTCATTTCCAAATAGTACATTTAGGATCAATATTTACTAAAACACTGAAATTCGCCTTCATTTTAGATGCTGTAGAAACAGAGCCTACGATACAACCACCCACACCTGTGATCAAAATGGACTAATTCGTTTGATCTCCGAGGTGGCGCTGTTCCCACTCATGTGTGGCAATGAAGCCTACAATCCTTCTGACCACGAGTGCTGTGGGCTGGTCCTAATTGGTCATCACCAGACATGCTGCCGAGGGGTGGTGTACGAAACGGGTGTCAACAAATTTGGGGCAGGGAGGTGTTGTGGTGGGGTCAGAGGTTACAACCCAGAGCACGACCTTTGCTGTGGGGGTGTTTTACATGAACGAGTTGCAAAAGGTAAAGTTACTGTTTTGTTTCCCATGTGTTCTGCAAATGTTATTTCCCAAAACGCCCCTAAACTCCCCCCCCTAGCCTTAACCCATCCTATAACTCAGAATGGTATTCAAAAGGCCGTCAAGAAAAAAACAAAGCAATTTTTTTCTATTTGATAGTTCTTTTCCTTTGATCCGGAAAATTGACAGGGTTGGAGAATAATATTGCGAAAAATAAAAACTTTACGGAGACAATTGATTGTAACAAACAGCTTCCCCCTGAACATTGGCCCACTAGCCAAATGCCAATTAAAACACCCACGGAGCAGTCAAAGGGTCCGGCAGGCTCATTCGGTGTTGCCCATGCTATAAGAAATTTGGTGAAAAAGCTGGCGGACTAGTGAAATGACAAGCTCAATGACAATCAACACACATCATGCAAATCAGTTGAAACTTCATTATATCTGTCTTCTATTTTTTTTTCTTCTCTCTCTCTTTACAGGGACGACCTGTTGTGGCACAACGATAATGAAACAAGCCGATTTAAGTGTAGTCTGCTGTGATGGAAGTCTCCAATCATCTCTAGGGGGTTTTAGGACAGACTGCAGTGGAGGGGCAGCATTTAACCAATTAACAGAGACTGTATGCGATGGAGCTGTCTACCCGCAACCAAATGGTGCCTGCTGTGGAAAATCTCTGTACAGCAGCACCGATGAAATCTGCTGCGGGGGAGAAATGTAAGCACCAGCCCTCCCACCCCTTCAGGTCTATTAAAACAATAACAACAACAAAACCTTTGCTCAACGAGGAAACCAAAATCTGGTGTTTAGTTCTGTTTTGCTTCCTGATATTGACCAACGATAAATCAAACTTGCAAAATAGTTAAAAACATTATTATCAAGAAGCGGTCCACCTTCCTCATCAAGTGACAAACAACAAGTGAAAACCTTATTTTTCCTGATCCAGTATTTAGCTTTTCTTTCATTTTGGTCACAAGTTTTATTACCCAATGTCCCGCCCCCATATTCAAGTGAGTTTACACACCCCCATATTCAAGTGAGTTTACACAGCAAACAAATCTGCCGAGCTAAAGTTGTTTTTCTTATAAATAATTGTATCTCTGTAGACTTTGCACGAAGTTAGTGTAGATTTCATGTATGTGAGGATTCCATTCCTGAAAGGCACACTGACTGAGAACAACAATTTAAAGTTTAAGGAAATTAACAAATATATCATCTTAAATGTTTTCTCACAGACTTTCGGACAGTATACACACATCACAGAAAGTAAAATCTTTTTTTGCAATTTCCTGTATGGCCAATGGTATGGCTCATAGAGAATGGACCACCCTACACACACACTGCCTGACAGCTATACAGCGAAGCCCAGATTTCCTCTTTGCGAGTTCAGCAGTTAGTTTCCTTTATGAAAGTGTAACATAAAGTGACATGTATGGAATTTAGGACACGCCCACCACACTAACATCAAAATTCAAAGACACACTGAACCGGCCCGCCCTCAATTTGAAGTTTACACAAGAAAAATGTTGTACAAAACGCTAATACCACAATCTTTCTTTCAGTGATGACACTGCTTAATTTTCTCCATCCAACTACACATAGTTCAGACATAAATATGCACAATTTTGTCATATATAAATATTAGTGGAACTGCCTACCACACAAAACTTTTATAAGTGTTTCTCAGTTTCCTGTGACACTGAAATAAAGGAGGGAATGTAAAAACAACAGCTGATCAGCTGAAAAGATCCATTTGCTGCACCAACGTGCTTTTGGTTCGAGGCTGTGATACTTCAACATCCAAATGTTTGCACTCTAAAAACCAGTGTGTATAGCCCAAGGCTAAGAGTGGATGGCTGATTACAGAAGCTTATCCCTCAAAATTTGACAAAACAATGAGGTGGATTTTGGAGGACTTGGGAGGGTTTCGTAATACTTTTAAAAATGATAATTATCCTCAAGTTTTCTAACTTCCATGTCAGATATCCGAAGGAGACACCATATGTCATGTGCTGTGGATCAACACCATACAACTCCATGGCCTTAGACCAGCACTGCTGTGAGGACACCCTGCACGACATCCCAACTGGCGTGATGAGCTGCTGTGGAAACCAACTTTATGATCCTCAACATCGTCACTGCTGCTCACGTAAGGATCGCGCCAGAACCTACTTACTGGAGTTTGTGGACAGTAGAACTTGCCAAAGTTTACAGTCAGGCGATGACGAATCAATGATAATGTATACACTTTGTGATGGAAGAATGCATCTCCCATCTCCTACTGGGGCATGCTGCGGGGATATGTACATAGACACCGAGACATCGGTGTGCTGTGGGGGTCTAGTCAGGCTGAAAATGTACGGAAAGAACTCTGTGTGCTGCAACGGAAACGTTGTAGATGCCTCGGTGACAATATGTTAGATTGTATGGACCATCAGATAAAGGCATTCCATGTACAGACTCAAATAAATGTTATCAACACTAGAAACTGTTAAATAATAATTGCTGGTTGAAAACCTAAACGTAATATTTTATTTATTACTAGGTAACAGACACCCCAGAGTTTACAATTCTATCGTTGTGTTGTTATTTAACGATGTATCCTATAATTTTCAGTTTAGTTGCTTTTGTAGATATATTTTTTATAAAATTCATAAATTGAGTCAGAAGGGAAGGTCAAACCGACTCTTGTTTCGACAATCATGGCAGGTTCAGCATACATGTGTACATAATTTCAATGAACGGTTTTTCTATTATAATACACCATTTAATTCACTTCAATTCAACTGTGCAAAAGACCAATGCACACAAAGATTCAAGTATCACAGTATTCGGTAAAGAAGAAAAAATATTTATATTTTTGTATTTAAATCCACTGCGGTGGTAGGGCAGTTTTGTGAAAGTTGTCTCCTCTAGACTCCCTCTATACCTTCCCTTCTACTATCATTATTAATTTCACTCCACTTTTTAAAAATACAAACAGATACAATACAAAAAGTGTAGTAATTTTGCAAAAGAAATGATAAAATATACAAGAACAAACGTAAAATGTGGACAGGGCAAAGGTCAAGCAGGAAACTTTCCCTTTTCCCCCCCGAAACCAAAAAGATTCAACCTAGCCATTAAAAGAACAATCTAAACAAACTGGTGGTTAAAAATAAATCAACTAAAATTAAAAATAGAAACAAAAACACATAATGCAAGCTTCAATTTCCTGCTTTGTCAAATCTACCCAAAAAAAACACCATTTTTCAAAAAATCTGTCCCTTCCAATCTCCCGCAGAGTTTTCTGTACTTTACAAACAAGGAGTGGATTTCAGGACAGTCCCTAAATTCCACCAGCGGAAAAACATTTCGTTTGTGTAATTGAGGAAAAGGTGTTCAGTCCTCAATTAGATTACGTAATTACAGGTAGCTTCCCTAAAGAAAGAAAGCATTAAAAAATGCTTTCACAACAAATTAACACCATTTAGCACTGGGTGAAGTTAATGGTTTCTCTCATACTGTGATTAATCTTTTACAGATTTTACATTTATTGCTTTATGCGAAACACTTGCGGACAAACAACAAATGTAAAGCCCCCTCTGTACTACATTTTAGTATACTTTGATTTTGATTAAGTTAAGTTAGTAAGAGGCACAGAAAAAATACATAAATGGTGCATGTTATTGGGGGGAGAAAACAAAATCAATCTGAAAACTTACAAATTATAAAGTTTATACCAGTACTAATCCTACCAATATTTTCATCTGAAATCTAAATTTACGTTTATTTTTTTTGTGAAAGACAAAATAGCATTTTGAGGACCCTAAAATATATTAAATTTCAATGGCAATAGATGAAAAGCCAGAAACGACAAACAAACCATTTTTGTGTGAATTTGATTATATTTTCACAGGTTGGATGCATGATGTGTTTATTGAAAACAAAATGATAGAAATAACTTTACTCATAAAAAACAAGCAATGATGTACCACTTCCATTTATAAATTGAATCTTAAAAAACCCTTCCAGTAATTTTTTTTTTTTTTTTGGCTAGTGAATATAATTTTTCCATACCAAACGAATTTGACAAGACCTTAATTTTTGCTAGCATGTGACCGCAATCTTCCAGTATGCTCTTCTTTTGTGTCACTCCACACCAAACTGTTTGGGCTCAGATTAACTGGAATGCCCGACCCATAAGCAATTGCTACTGGTGCCTGCCTACTTGCCCCAGCTCTTTTGATTCCTTCACTTTGGCAATTGGATATAAGATTTGGGGTTGTAAAGGGTTAAATCAGAAAAAAAGCTTTTGACTATCACTGCGCCAATTTTAACAGCCACCCTGCTACCAACTCTTTTTTTTTTAATCTGTGCGGTTGACTGGTCACACCTTTGTGATTTGCAACTCCATTGTGCTTTCCATTGAAAGGTGTTTTTTTGTTATCAATCTATGAGTAATGGCTGTGAATATTTTTTTGTGTGTGAATTTTTTTTTTTTGTAGGAATGAAAGGATATTGACTTTCCCTTCACAGGGATAATCAAGTTGGTTGGAATTGCAATGCATCTGGAATTTGTTTTCTTTTAATTTAAGCGCAAAATTAAAAATCTTCCGAATGTAAATGCTCCCATCACAAGAATTAAGTCATTTAGTTGGCATGTACAATGCCACATTGTTGAAGAGTCATTCATTAAAGTCACGTAAAGTCACGTAAGTCATGCATGGCCTGTACACCAGCTCCGAGCTGAGTCCAACCTGTTATTGATACTTTGATTGGACATTGATCACAGCACAATTTCAAAGAGCTGCTTAAGCAGATAACAGTGCTTAACAGTTTCCTGCTACGCAAAAAAACAAGCAGGATACCAGTTGAGAGTGGAACATAAAATGTGATAGTTTGGCTGGTAACTTTTTTTCTGGTCAGCACAATTGTTGTGCACTTAGCAGATTTTTGTGTGCTTTTAAGAGCAGCTTTATGAAATTTGGCCCCAATGATTGACTATTGTGTTAAAGTGATAGCCGGAATAGTTTCAATCAACGATTTTGTAAAAAGCAAAAACATTGACTTTTCATATTGTATAACTACATCTGAGTGGCCATAATTAAATATTGGAACCAATACTGGAACCAATACTTTGATAAGATCAGGAACACTCACTAGCAGATCTGAAGCTTCACACTACACCCTGATTGGTATTACATAAACTCTGTAACTGATTGGTGCCGATCACATGGTATGGCAATATCACTTCAATGATCACCACATCCTTAAACGTCATTCCAATGTTTTGTTATTGTTTTAGTTTCACCTATTCAAGTCTCACATCTTCAGTAGCTCAGAAAAAGGCAAAAGCGAAATAGTTTTTGAAAACTACAGCTACTCGTAAAGGCTTGACGGTTACAAATTCAGGGGGGCATTTTGTGTGCACTTTGATGCAATAACTAATCAGCATGAAGTACCACAATAATTGACCACATGTGGGCGATTTCAATGGCAAATTTCCTAGCATCACAATAAAAGTTTAATCTTATTTTGACTGCCCGTATGTTAATTTCTTAGGTCAATGGCCAAATAAAATAAACAAACAGCCTGTTTTACTTGTCGCATCACGTAAATTTTGCTTCACACACGCCCTCGTGTGGTCAAAAACACTACAAATTGTGTTCATGGTTCCAAAGGAATCGTATATTGTAGCTCTGCAGAGCCATACGTAGGATTAAGAATTTCTCTGAGTACACTATGCAATGTGCTTTCTATTTACTGAAATAAACTTCTTCTTGTGGTTTAATTGTTGTTGGTTACTTCTTTCCCTTTTGTGCTTTATAGTGCAGTGTTCTCTATTACTTCAGAACCCAACCTGTTATCTCACTACCTGTTGGGGATTGCGTCTGTCAAAACAGAAAACGCCAGCTACAATTTGAAGCTAACCATTGCATATTTTACAGGCATTTGTGAGAGGCAATTGGAACGCCCATTTTTCCCTCAGAAGTTAAACTAAATTTCAAACAGTTTACAACATCTTAACGAGGGTCAACAAAATGATGCAATGGGGAGAAAGCAGGCACTTTCCATGGAAAACAACTCTGCTCAAGACGATCAGAGCACCTTGGTCAAGTCTAAATGTTGAGTTGTTAACCAACTCAGAACCACCACAAGTCATAAGAGAGAACTATTTACATGGTGCCTAGGCAAACTTCACTAAATTATATACAATTGACAATGGCGGGTATGAAATATGAAATTGAATACATTATATGACTCTTGACTCAAACTTGGACTTAAGTCACATTTTCAGTAGGGGATGTCCATCGTATGGAGGCATGGCTATACTCAGTGGAGAGCAGGAGACCTGGTTTTTGTCAGTGGTAGAGGAGGGGGTGGGGCGGGGGCAGGGGACCTGGTTTTTGTCAGTGGTGGGGGAGGGGGTTAAATGCTTTCCTAATTACTTGTGTACGAATGCATAACAACTCGCAGACTTAATCAGGATAGGACTTTTTTCTACATGTATTTTTTTTTATTGGCTAATTTGTTTCAGGGTTTTTTTCATGGGGGGGCTCTATCAGGGTTTTTTTTATCATGGGGAACTGAAATTAAATTTTGTTCGGGGTAAGACATGGCTATGTTGCCAATGAGGGCTTGAGACTCAAATACCATTAGGTGTTGGAAGAGTACATTAATTCCGATTCTCTAGTATTTAATAAAACACCCTTCAAACAACCTCCAAAAAAAAAAAAAATTACATCGAATATGGTGACCACATGTTTTGTGAAAAAGACCAAACCATTGTGTTTTTTGGGGATTCTGTGCGCTGATCGAAACCCTCCTGGTCACCGAGGTTTAAGGCCATACAGTACATGATGCAACCTGCATCACTAATCAGCACTCTACCAACTGAGCCATCTGGCCCTATGTTGGCGATCTCCCTAGTTTTGGCCATGTTCAGAGAGCGTACTAAAGTTAGACCCGAACCGGTTTAACTTCACGAGCAGCGAGAGGCGGTCGCAAAAATAAAACTACCTTGCCTTCAGACAGCTCGAAGTTAACCCAATACGGTTTATCTTCGGTTTAAAGAGGTCAAACAGCACTGTGACCCAACACAACAACATCCGGTTTATTCACAAAAGCACACGCACGGCCCTGTTGAGGCGCACGTTGAGGGGTACATAGGCCTATTTATTACTTAGTGACCTTACACAGGTCAGTGGTCATCTGTTGTGAGTTAAAACTGATGTGGTCATTTTTATTCTGTCCCTACACCGTGCTAAAAGATAAACCCGAAGTGGTTTAGCGTTAAACCACCCTCGCCGATCGATTTAACTCATTCGGGTTCGAACCGATTCGATTAAGTTTTAAAAGCGTTCAGACACACAAAGTTAAACCCTAATGAGTTAAAACTGCCTTAAAACGGGCTTAAGTACTGTGTCTGATCGACCTCATGGTCCATAGCTTTGTTTTGGGGAGCAGTCAGAAGCCATACGACCTTTAACTGCCCATAGCAAACGATAACTCCCAAGTTGACAAAACAACCCAGGAAGCGACAGCCAAGGGCTCACCTTTGAAGCGGGTGCAACATTTTTATAATTAAGTAATTAACCAGAAGGGAAACTGACTGGGTAAATTTTAAATAGTCATTGAATTTGTGTGTTCAGATGTGCAGTCTAACAGAGTAAATTATTGTAATTGTCAGATGCATTTTCTTGTTAAAAAAACCCAAACACCATTTTGTGCATGCATTTATGTACACTTGAAGTAACTTTACAGTACGGCGTTCGGCTCGGGCCTTTATCGCATGGCCACTCCTTTATTCCCTAATTTAAACCTGGCAGGGTCAGGGGCCGTGCGATAGCTCGCCTTCGGCTCGGTCCTTTCTTGCATCCATGGCCACGACCCTGCATGTAGTTCTAGCTAAGGAATGCGACCAAGAAGTATGACTATCGCATTTACCTCTACCCCCACACTCAGCCCCAGACCCCCACACACAAACCCCACCCATGTGTGTAGCCTTGTACTGTTGTAGTGTTCAGCCATGTAATAAACTGTGACCTGCACCTTCAGTGCACAAACAGCTGTTTAGCTTTATCTAATGTCAGTTCCACTGGTGTACGCAGATAAATCGAACACCAAAAATAGATAGATGACAACAGGTTAGTTGTGATAAATCGTTTAAATTAAAACCCTCCCTCCTCCCGATTGTTGCACCCTCCATCCTGTCATATCCAGACTGTCAGGAGGAGGGAGGGTTACAGTTAACGCATTATAAGACAACAAGTAGGCTACATCAGATGTACATTTAGTAGCATTTGAATGCTAATCTGAAGCCTGGCCCTTGAACGTCAGTCTCCGTTGCAGTACCACTGAGTCTTGGTGGTGCACAGCGAGAGTTATGCATTGAAGACCCCTGGCTTGACCTCCGGTACTTGTGACCGACTCCCATAAGCTGGTTCAAGGATACCGCCATCTTGAATCTCTCAGGGAGCAATTGAATGGGAAAAATATGAATGTGACCAGGAACAGTGATGTGCTGTATCCCATTCCATCGCCCCTGGAACGACGTATCCGTAAAACAGCTTATAATTTGACTAATTAATTAGTATAGTAAATTAGTAATACTTAATAGTAATTACTGTCATGTCGTAGTTTGTTTTGTGACAGTTTAACTTTCAGATTGGTTCGTAGCCCCATAAATTGAGCCAATCCACTTTTTTTATTATCCTTCTTCGTATCAAGGATACATACTTTATGATACTGGATTGGCCCAATTTATTATGGGGCTAATTGATTCGCAATTAACTGGCTTTGGTTAGGATCAATCTTTGTCTCAGCACTTTGTTGAGAAATCAAGCCCGGCTAACCAGTAAGTCTGTCCACATGTCCAACCACAGTAAGTCACTAGACATGCTAGATGAGACGCCATGTTTGTTTCGTTTTTATTTTTTACTGATTACACTACCTGTGTGTGTGTAGTGTAGCACTCACATTTACACACACACCCAACCATATGTATTTGTGCTGAGCTTTGAAACCTAAAACGACTTGACAAAAGTTACCTGTTTCTGTTCAGAATTTGATTAGATGACGTAATGAAGCTCATTTACAGGTCCATTTCCCCCACATATGCGTTGAATTCTCAGTTCTTTATTGCATTTCGCAATCGCAGAACACCACGAGGTCACACATACGAAATATGTCACACAATACTCGCTCTGTCACAGTTTCAATTTGTCGGCATGACCTACACTTTGGGGGTTTCCCCTAATTATGCACAGTTCTTACACACCGCGTCATCGGCTCTGATGACGTACATGGAATTCCCACACTATTTCAGACCACCAACTGCAGGTTCGCCCAAAGCGCTCGACTCTGCAATCGATGCTATTGTTGTTATTTCGAACTATGGAAGTAGAAAATCAGATAAATCTAAATTACACGAAACACAGAAAAAGAAGAAGAAAAAATCAAAGTTGAACGATGAACCTGTCAAGTTAAAGGCAAAGACCTTTGGTTTTCGAAACCGTTCGATTGTTTTAATCCCATAATGTATATATATAATATAGGCCTACAATAAAACTTACAAAAGAAAATCTAGCGCAATTATGTCCAAGCAGGAATAATACTCCGTATTTTGGAATATAAAATCTAAGAAAAGTTGTATGCATGAAACGTTTCACAGGTTAAAATTGTTTTTAATCCCTCTCTCAAAAACCACATTCCTTTTTTTAGAAGGGAAAATGTTTTTCAAAATGTTATACATTACCAACAGCTGCAGAGCTTCTTACCAAGTAAGTTTTTATGGTCATTAATGTTTTTACACCCCCTTTAATATTAAACACATTTAACACAGTTGTTTTGGAGTTTAAAGATGCTTTGCTGACTGGTATTTCAACGTCAAACGGGGTTGTACATAGGTTGTACATGTTTTCAAAAAGGGTGAATGCAACGATGCAATTATTGATACGTTTATTACTAAGTGTGACACAAATAATAATAATAATAATGATAAAAAACGTAATTCAAACTGTTTGTTTTAAAAGCTTAAAAATAATATCACATTGTTATTTGATGTGAGAGACCTATTTAAGGATTTATGTGAAGTTGATTAATCAATTTGCAAAAGGAAATAACATAAACGCCTGCGTAAAAAAATAAATATAAGAAGGCAAGTTTTTTCTTTCGAAGTCGTGTTTCGCCCACTCAGAACACAACTGTTTTTTTTTTTTTTTAAATGTAGTTTCTTTTTTCGATCTTAAGTTCATAAACTGGCAAAAACAATGCGAAACCGGATTTACCTTCCCAAAATTTGTTTCAGTTTACCTTTGTTGCGTCACGCAGTTCAGCTACTCGTGGCTAATAGTACTGCTTCATATCGACCCGTGATTGTTTTCACCTCAGTTTCCGGTCTGTGGGGCTAATAATATGGGCACGCTATAAACCATAGAGAAAGGATAACAAATCAACACTCAGTGGAAGCCTCCCATTCTACCTCCATGAACAAATCCTGTACGTGAGGCAGCATTGTTCAAAAGGGGAGGGGGCAGGTAGGGGGTATTCAAAGTTTATTAGTCTACTGTCGTCACGAGCGATACAATTTAATAATGACAAGAGGCTACAAAGGAACAAGATTTGTAACAAGGACACGTTTTGATAAGTTAAGCCATTCCGTACTCCAAGGGCGTCGATGGGTGGGGGACAGGGGGGACATGTCCCCCTCACTTTTTA
>CM021526.1:16470040-16491282 GCA_010994315.2 Pisaster ochraceus | reverse complement strand
TTACGATCCCAATAGTGTCTCACAACAAACAGAAAAGGAAAAGAAAAGAATATTGACAAAGTGGGAATCTTTTCTTCTTTCTCCTGAAACAAAATGCTATTAAAATATTGGATACGATGGCGGCCCACACAGTGATCCTAAGCAAATAGTTAGTTCTTCCCCAAACCCACTGGGTGTAGTAACAATTTGACGTTATAAATCACAACCGCTGCATGACAAACAAGACGAGTACTGTTAGTAATAGTATTTGTTGGTTGGGGGTATAAAGGGGGCACTCAGATGGGTTTAACCCAGGTTGTTAGGTTAAAAGATTTTGACGCTCTGTCTTACGTGCTGGGCCCAATTTCATAGAGCTGCTTAAGCACAAACAATTTGCTAAGCACAATACAATTTTGCTTACAAGAATAAGGTTACCAGCCAAACTACCATGTCACGTGTACAATTTGTGACTGGTATCCTGCTCATTTCTGCTCAGCAGGAAATTGTTAAGCATTGTTTTCTGCTTAAGCAGCTCTATGAAATTCGGCCCAGGGGAATTGAGTTTAAGGGTGGCGGAGTGCTGGTCGGTGACAGCAGCCTGTCTTTATTATAAATACAAAATAAAGAATACAATGGAAAATCAAGATAAGAATCATGTATTCCCAAAAATACCCCAAACCATTAGTTAACTTACCGCCACCCCCCCCCCCAACCCAAACTCTTTGGCCCCCACCCCAGACACCCCGGACACCCCCACACACCCATCCAGGGCTATCCCAGGATGACCCGAGCTTGACTCAACACCCACACTGAGCGAGGCGCAAGTAAACATGATTATGCAACATCCTTGTCAAAGAGAAACCGCAGAGCACATTACACGAAATAGTTGCGTCCAATGAAAACAGTATTGAGCGGAAGCAATATACGCGATCGTGCTCACAGTGCTGTTTAGAAAGAAGCTACTGCGCATCAATAACGCTATTAATAAATCAATTACGCATATCAGGTGTACATTGTACGGGAGCAGATCGCTCATAAGTATAAAGTTTGATGGTAAATTCCTTCAATTACTTGAAAATCACCAAACGAGAGAGACACACTTAAAAGGTCTCATCTGCTTATGCCTGGGAGTTAAATTTTTGTCCAACTCTCAAATTACCAAGCAATTTGTACTCTTACTACTATTATACAACGTTTAGCTGAGATTGAATTATTTTGCACACACGTGGGACCTTTTGAAGGATAAGAAGATGACGCAGCCGCCACTGTGTGTTTGGCTTTGCTTGTCAATAATCGTCAACGCTGGCTTATCATCAGCACAAGGTAAGACCTCATTAAATATTATAGTAATCTGGAAACTGGGGTTTGGTAACGGCATCAACTCTCTCTCTCTCTCTCTCTCTCTCTCTCTGTCTCTCAGCAGAGAAACTTAAGTTTGCGGTAGCGGCAATACCTTTATAAATAATCTGTTTAACGAGTTTAGATTATAATCACCGCACGCGGGTCCTCGCTCAATTCTTGTATGCAGGCGCCTTGAGGATTAGCTTATGGATGTACGCGCATATTAATACTACTTAACTATTGAATACTCGACGTTTCGATCAGGTTCTCTGAATGTCTTCATGGGAAAAAGTTGTATGATTTAAACAGTAGTGGTTCTGAAAAGAAATGGTGGTGTAACAACCGTGACGTTTCACCTGGATGCTTTTGGTGTCTTCAGGAGAAAGGTTGTATGTACATGGTGTTTCCTACGATGAACCGGGTCATCGTAACAACTTGACGTTTCGATCATTTCGCTTTTATCCACACGTTCCTGGGTAAAGCTGTAAAATACTTTTGAATCAAGCTGTGACTCACGACTTCTCCGAGTTTGCTATGAGCTGTAAACTAGTTATTGATGCTCTTTAAGGGTCAACCTCTCCCACGTTTTTATTATATACACTGTCTAATATTGAATATGATCTTTGATGGCGGGGACGAACTGTGGGGGAGTGGGGTGGGGTTGGGGTTGTAAATAGGGAAGCATGATAGGGAAGCACGTCGAAGAGTGTTATTGTTTTTGGAGCTTAAATCTTTCTTTTGGGAAAGTGACTAGCTTGGTTGTTGACAATTTCGTAAGGTTCTTTAATTACTATGTGTTTGTTGAAAACTAGCGAACTGAAGCGAACTCTTTCGTCCCATACAATGATCTGTCACACCTCGTTGTTTTACTTCTAAACCAAATCCTGTACACGGACACCTCATCAGTCTGTTGCGACCAATGTTCCAACAATAATTAATTAATTAATTAATTAATTAATTAATTAATTAATTAATTATCCAGGTCGGATGTTGGGAATGTAAGTAGATGTTGGGCAGCAATGTCCCCCCTCCCCACCTGTTCGACTGAAATAAAACAGAGTCACACTTCTATATGGGTCTGTACTCATCCCCGTTTCGATTGTCACATTTGTTATTAGCGAAACGACAGATGTTTCGCTAAGGATGACTTAATCGTTTAAGAGCTTTGTTTTATAGACACATTAACTTCCTGTAGGCATTTTTAATGGGTTTCCATATTGTTTACAGTTATTTTATCATAACGACTTTATATGGTTTGGGGTTTGGCGGTTTGGGGTTTGGCGGAGTTTCCCAACCACAAATTGATGAGCGGTTTAAAGGTCATTTGGTATGACTAATTGCCAATCTGGCTATATGCCAGTTGTACTCTTCGGAGTGTTTGCAACTTTGTGTGTGATGTATATTAAAACTGCACTCGTTTTCTTGTATGCCTACTCGTCTGCTACACAACACTTTTAAAAACTTCTTATTTCATTTTTTGACCGATGTGACCATTGGCCAGAATCCGTGAACCCAAACTGGGGAACAAGCCATTGACGCCTTTGATCAAGTTAGGTATAGCAATCGGCTAAAAGGTGAAAAATTCTGTATATAAGTTTATGAAATGACCATGACTGACCACTAGATGACCACTGGCCAATTTTATGACCCTCCACAGATAGGTAAAACACATTTAATGTAAAAAAATAAATAATTATAATAACAATAACAAAATTGTTGGTCGAAATATTTTACTAAAATTACCACTGTTGACCGATTACGACACCACAGTCTGGCCAAAACCCGTGTACTCCAAACGCAGCTCGAGACAATGAAGCGCAAGACCAAGTTAGGATGCAATCGGCTAAAACAATGACCACTACTGACCTATTGGCAACCAGTTGATCATTGGCCACATTGACGACCATGTCCAGTTAGGGCTGGTAACCAGGTTAAATTGGACCAAGGTTGGTTAAAATCGACCCAGTACTTTGGGAGATTATGGCCTTTTTCTTTTTGATCACGTGACCGTTTGACAAAAGAAAGAGTTTCTAGTTTAAATCAGCCCGCTTCGCAGGGCTAATTGAAACAAGACAAGAAAACGGGAAATTGCGCACTAAACCTGTTACAACATGTTGTGGGAAGCATCTGGATGTTATTCACTGTCATTTTGAAGAAAAAAAAAGGAACCCTTACATTTTTTGACAGCCCTATCTTAGCGTAGCACACTCAACATAGAATTTGTATCCCATTAAACAAATTGCCATAATCGGCACGTGGCCTGTAATAGTGACTTTTTCCCCCTTCGTTCAAACGAGTCACCTGAGAGTGATACTGAGATTGGTTGATTTGGTTGATTTCCAGAAATCCAATGGACACTATTTTACATAACAAATACTTGTAATATTTACTTCCGGAAAAACACCTTGCATTACAATTCTCCAGTTTCCAGCATTTTTGGACCTTCCCCCCAATTTGCACGAGTCTACAAATAAATCTACGTAAGGTAGAGTTGAGTAATCAGGGGGCCCCCGTGATTTAATGAGCTAAAAATACTGCAAAGGGCACAATAGGGCCTATATAGTAAGCCCTTACATGCCTAATCGCTCCATAACTACGCTATAGATGTAACCATTTCTTAATTAAGGGATATTGAGTGGTACGATATGGAGTGGATTGTAAAAGTTGGATGTTCGTGTAGATGGTGGGCTTTCCTTGCTACGTTTTGCATCACGGCTACTAACTTTATAGTTACAGGTATACTGCTACTCGTGCAAAAACGATTTTTTTTTTCCTTTCTTTCTTTCCCAGTATAGCAAAGTGCTGAAGTTCAAAGTTCAAAATTGTATTTTAATGCAATCGCATTTGGCGTCAAAAAAATTAATAAATAATAAATAAATAAAAAATGGCTACACTTTTCCCTTCCAGCCTCACTTTGGTCCTTAGATAGTTTATGGTTGTGTTACTTTGATTTAACTCTCCGTGGAACGGTTCAATCAGAATACTTGGGAGGAAGCACTTCTACTGCAACTGCAGCAAGAGTGACTTTTAACTATTTTTGATTTATTGATAAGTTTGTGAAGTTTCATTCTTGCAACTGTTTGACAACATTTATAACGGTGTCCTTGTGGAGTATATTCCAATATTTAGGCCTGATTTCTTTTTATCAAACTGAACTAGTGTCGAACTAATGAAATCACAACTTTTTACGTGTGGCTAATCACACGTAATATTATGCCTACATTGATTACAATCTAAGGCAAATCATGTGGTTTTGGTGGCTGAAAAAAAATTAAGAGTAGTATGATACAATTTGATATTTTGAACTAATGTAAAATGCAATGGAATGGGCTTTCTGGAAGGATGAGGGTAAACTAATAATTTTTTGAGATAGTTGTGCATTAATTAGTGGTTTTACTGCGACAGATGCTGTGCACATGCTTACACGACAAAAACGACTCGATGGTTGTAGCTAGTTTCTGTTTCTGGAAAGCGAACTGTTAATTACTTAGGCCCCAAAGGCTTGCATTTTTTTTGTTCGGGTCCGAAGACGGCAACTGTTGCAAAGGGGAGTAACTATTGCAGAAAAAGAACACTCCATGACAACAGAAATGATTCATTTTAACATTTCTGAAAAGTTAGAATAACTTCTAGATTACATATTATAGAAGTATGCCTACAGAAGTCGTGTTGCATTGAAATTCTGCCGAGTGTGAGCAAGTGCGAAACGCAAGCTTGCATCACCATGGTATTTCCCGGCCATTCTGAACCAGTGGACCACAATTAAAAGCAACCCAGTCAACCTAAACAGGCACAATTCACGGTGTGCAAACCCACTTTTACTTTATCAATGGATATTGTACTTTTGTAGATGGGGTTGCGCAAACTTCTGATATGAACTATCTTGTTTTAACAGCGGGCTGCTGGATCAACAAAATTCCCCTTCTTACTTACAGTTTATTTTTATCACACACAGTTTTACGTCATCACTCTTTATGATGAAACTTTTCTATTGGTCGGTTCCACACCTTTATACCCGGAACATCCGCCTAGCGAATACAAAAGAACCTTTGTTACCCTGCTAATATTGTCCGTTATCACGAGATTTTTAGTAAGTGTTCATACCGGAACTGTCATTGGTATAAATTAAGTTTTAATGAGTCACCCCAGCCCGGGTTAAAAAAAAAACAACAGCAAAATATTGATTTGACAGAACTACAGAGGGCGCTAGCCATGTAAACAATGGTAATTCATCGCTCCGATCCGTCTACGAGTCATTAAAGTACCATTAGAAATTTGGATTGGAGAGGAAATCTTCAATGGTAAAAATTTATTTGGTTTCAACTAAATGCACTTTTGTTAATTTGTCATGTTCAATTGTAATTATTTCTCTTCTCACGCAGGGTCCTCGGATTGGCGGCAATGCCAGAATGGTGAGACGGGGATGGCGTCGTTTTACCGCCCGGAGACGGAGGCGTGTTGTCAAGGTCGGATTCTAGTCAGGACGAAAGGAATTAACGAGATGTGTTGTAAGTTAAATCAGCAGCAGTTTTGTTAATTACAAAGGTTTCTATGGGTCATTCTAATTCCCCCTTGGAGACGAGGGTTGGGGTGGGGGGCGTTGGGGGTGGGGGTCCTGCAGTAAAAATTTGTGGTCCTGTGGTAAAAAATTTGTAAAATTTGTATTCCAATGTTTGGCATTATCCTATCACTCAGCAGCAGTATAGACCCAGCAAAGTAACACCATCCAGAAAGGTAACGATAACAGGGGCATTGTACGTACTCCTCTTGTTGCCATTTTCTTCAGAGGAGTACAGAGCCCAAGTCACTGGGTCGCAGTGTCTGTCACTCTATAATTAGTGTAAATGTAACTGAAATACCCAGCAGGAGAGAGAAGAAGTCTATAATTGATTAGCTCTCCCTGATATTAATTCATGGACCTATATCACAACTGCAAATACTGAATAGGCGCACAAAAAACCCCCAAACAAACAAGTATTGCGCCACAAGATTATTTGGCAGTTAACAGTTGTATGGCTTCTGATTGGCACCCCCGAACAAAGATATTGACAAAATAGAGAGACTGCCAAAATAGGGCTAGGTAGCTCAGTCGGTAGAGCCCCGTTGCATTGCCAGAGGTTAAAGGTTCAAGTCTCATTCGAGTCAATTCTTCTTTGTTCACCCCCCTCCCCCCCCAAAAAAAAGCATCAGACTTGAAAATTTTAAAAAATATGTAGAACTTAAGCTGTTGCCATTTGGATTTTTTTATTGTGCAATTTGTGTGTGATGCTTCATTGTGGTAATCATGCAGAGAAGCTTATTTCATCATCGTCTGCATACACCATGTGAGTAAGCATCTTTGATAGACAGCTGCAATGGTTGGTGGGGTTAATAAGTGGTAATTGGTAGGTAAAGGTTGCTGACAAACTGGAGTCAGAAAGCCAAGGCGGTACAGCCCAAACTTTCACAACGTTGCATGGTTGTGTAACAGCTCATCTTTTTGAATTCTCGCTACTAGGTGGGGGAGAACTGTACTATTCAGACACGGGTAGATGCTGCGGAGGAGAGGAATGGTACAACACCTCATCGCAGGCATGCTGTGATGACAAGGTGTACGATCTGGATGGGCAGACGGGATGCTGCGCGGGTGAACTCATGGATACCACCGCCCTCACCTGTTGTGGGAGTGGTCCCGTGGCGGGGACGGGAGAATGCTGTGGAGTCAACGCCCTCTACGATCCGGATACGGAACTTTGCTGTAAAGGGGCGGATGGTGAGGTTGGACGTGTGCACACAATAGGCAGCACAGAGGTCATCGACGGTTTGATGCAGTGCTGTAACAAGGAGGTCATTGACACAAGAGAGCAACACTGCTGCAATGAAATGGTAAAGCTTTTTTTCTTTCCAATCAATGAATGACTGTTGATAAACAGACATGGCCTGAAGTGAATAGAAACATTCCATTCAGATTGAGACACTAATTTGATGGGCTACCATTTTCAATTCTTACTTACAAGAACAGTAATATTAATAATGATAATAATGATAATGATAATAATTGGTTTTTATATATAGCACGCATCTCCTAGTAGCTTGATCAAGGCGCTTTAACAGCATTTTTATCTTTGTTCATCAGGAATACTTTTACACCATTCCTCTAACTTTCTCAGCTCCCTGGGAAGCATACAACCCCAAGCTGTCTGAATTATCATGAAGGGGGTTAATCCAAAACAATGCTGTCTCAGCCCTCTCAGGCTCCCATTTGTACACCTGGGTGAAGAGAAGCAATTACGGTCATAAGTGCCTTGCTTAAGGACACAAGTGTCACTAACCGGGAATCAAATCCACACTCTGATGATTCAACCATCGGCCACGACACACCACAAAACAAAACCCAAACTATCCCACTCTTTCACATATTCTCGCACATATTCAGCACCCCCACCCCCTAAAACTCAACTATAGTACATGATGACACCAATATGTCTGAAGCTGTGGTATTTGCGGTTGTTACCAGTGAGCACGTTCAATTCCCACCTATCGGAACTTCTCAGGCTCTCAAGTTTTTATTTACTCAGAGAGATTTATGTATGGCAAATGTTTTGCAGTTCAGGAATTTGATGTCTTTTTGTATTATCTGATAACAATTGACAATTTTTTTTGTTGGTGACACACAAGGTTCCACAACAGAAGACCAATTTCAGCGAGTGCTGTGGTCCAGAAACGTTTGACGTGACAACGCAAACATGCTGCGCCAACATCGACGGCTATAAGATCAGCCCATTGGTGGAAGGACGGACTGAATGCTGCGGCCTGGAGCCAATCAACACAGACAATGAGAAGTGCTGTGAGTCGAAAATCACCTTCAACATTGGTAAGCCCTAAACGATGTCAGTATCCAGGCGCAGGAGGCAATTGTTACAGGCAACATTGATGGAGGCAACCAACCTCATTACATGTAAAAGGAACACTTCAGTTCACAACAAACAATTTTCTATCCACCCCCCCCCCAAAAAAAAAAGTTACACAATAAATTCAATAGATTGCCTGGGATTGGTTGCCTTTTATAAAATTCTGCATGTGATATTTCCTTTAAAGAGAGATACATCTTAGTACATAAGAGAGTCTGTTCATTAAAGTGAATTAAAATGATGCATAACTTGAAATTAAGAGTTGACCAAAGTGACTTTAAGCAACAGAACTTGAGTCTGATGCACTAAGCTGCTCGGCCATGACACGCCATGGCAAAAGGATCCTTCCCCTTTACTTGTAAAGAGGTAACGGATAGCATGATAAACAAGAAACGGCCAGTGGTTACTTTGCTTGAAAGTGTCCAAGTACTAAGTATTTTGTTGTACATTCTTGAACTTGTAGGCCATGGATCGTGCTGTGCATCAAACGCCTACAACCCCCTGAAGTCATCCTGCTGTGACCTAGACTACTCGTTCAATATATCACTGACTGTTCCTGAGATTGAGGGCTTGCAGGACTGTTGCAGTGGGCAGTCGTTCTTGAAGACCGACCAAATGTGCTGTTCGGAGACCCTTTATGATAGACAACCCGGTCATGAGTGCTGTGGGTCAGGTAGGTCTGGACCCTTGACTGCAGTCAGTGGATAGATGGGAAGCCACTCCTTGCGTTGACACAGTGTGATGGCTAGTCTGGCTCATACCAAGCCCTTTACAAAAATTGTGGTTTATTACTTGATATTGCCGCTTCCCAGGGTGTATCGTAAACTTGGGTGTGATCCCTGGCTACACGGCGGTAGCTAATGGTTGAACGGCTTCTGACTGGCACCCCCGAACAAAGATATTGACAAATAGGGAGACCGCCAACATAGGGCTGGATAGCTCAGTTGGTAGAGCGCCGGTACGTTAATCCGGAGGTCGTTGGTTCAAGTCTCGCTCCAGTCAATTTTTCTCTGTTCAAACCCAAATTAAAAATTAAACGAGTCTGCTTTGTTAGGATAGGATGCAGGGCTGTAGAGCTGTTTGAAAAAAAAATGGTTTAATTATTATTATTTTTGTTTTCCAAATAAGAATAGCGATACTCTGCGATTAGGAATAGTTTAGAAAATCACAAGAAAAAGGCATTTTAACCTTCACCTTATTCTCCTTCATCCTCCTTCAGAATTGTACGACACCGCAAGGCAACTTTGTTGTGAGGGTAACCGCATAGACAAAACCTCCCCATCTTCTCAATGCTGCGGGGATGGAGACACGTTTGAGCCTGACCAACAGACTTGCTGTTACGGTCATGTGCGGGATGGGGTGAACGGGTCATGCTGTATGACCGGTAAAGATACCTACGAGGCTTACTCCAGCCTGGAAAAGAAGTGCTGCGTCAACAATTCTAAATATGGACCCTCATATGGTGAGCCTTTATCATTTTTTTTTTAAGGAGAAGAAATTATCTCGTTACGAAAAAAAAACCTCCCATGGGTTAATTGCAGAAAAATTCTCTATGTCTACGATTGCATTTATGATACACTCAAGTTAGATGCCTTAACTTTTTAACATTCAGATTTTAACCGATATTTATTCTCAGCTTTTTGACTCTTTCTTATAAGCCCTTTTAAGAAACCACAGCTGTGGTTTTGGCTCTGGCTGAAGGTTCCATCCGCCCGTTTGAAGCCCTGCACCGACAGCAAATGTTTTCAAACAAGCTGATAGTATACGCCAGGGCTTAAGCCCAAGCCAGAGCCTAAGCCGGAGCCAAAGCCTAAGCTGCAGCCAAAGCCAAAACCGTGGTTTCGAAAAGGGCTGTGGTTCAGACAAGCCTGCTCTGTGTATTTCCTACAGGCTTCTTCTAAGAGGCCGAACTTGTTTGTGTGATGTGGGTTACGCTTAATTACCAACAGGGTTAAACATCGATATGTAAAGTGACAAATAAAGGCACAGATCAACAAGCGATTTGCGAGTTAGACTTGAATAATGTCTCGTACAATGACTTGCTTAGGTACTTAAACTTGAATTCCTCAGTCTAATAAGACAGTCGCTATGTCACAGGATTAGGGGCAATACTTTGCGTAGTTAAGGAAGAGACGGCGAACACCCAGACATAGTTTTGAATGAATGTGAATGGCACAATGATACCTGGGGGTTCACTCATCTGAAGGTTGCTGTACAAAAGCTTGCCTCTAATTGTCTCATTAGACTGAGGAATACGAATTTAGATGGTAAGTTATGACTGAGCAAGTCATTGTACCAGACAATATTTACAGCAAACTTGCAAATAGCTTATTCAGGTATTGATGAGTTTGCTGCATGCCAACGCTGTAAAATAGTTTTGAAACGGAAGACTTTTGAGGCTAGGTGGCTGCAGACATACTGGGTTGACTTTCATTGTTCATGTAATTCTGGGTATTTGCACATTTCCGAGAACGACGGTTTCTACCGGAAAAGTCTGCAGCCACTAGAGTGATAAAAATCTCCAATTGGAGTGAAACTGAAATAACTGTTGAACTGCTTTCAAATGAGTCATGGTTGCAATTGGTTTGTTTGTCTTCAAGGCAAGGTGCACAGTAAGGATGTCAGGTGTTGTGGATCCGAACAACTGAAAGAGTCTCACTTGTGCCGGCGTTATATGTTCAGAGTGAGGCAGATACCCAAGAGGGCACCCTCAGATAACAGAGTCTGCTGCAAACTTGCAAAACCAAGGGACTGTGAAACCTACAACCACCACACAAAGGTTGGTTTTCCTATAAAACAAAAATGTATGTCAATTATGAGAAAAGGTGTATGTTTTATTTTGCAGCATGCATTCTTACTAACGAACAATTATACTCGGGACATGTCAACAACATGGCAAAAGCAACTTGATTTCTGGACACAGCTTTAAAGCTGTAAAAATGCTCGATGGAAAAATGCCGCCGGAGAAGGTTTAGTAGCTGCCAAGAAGCCAGATACCGAACACCATGGCAAACCGGCTAAAACAGGCACACAACAAAGCCACATGGCAGAGAGCCAAGAACACATGCTACACCTCGCACATTTTAAAATATAGTTCAGGACTATGCTTTAAACCTCTGAATCCTACCTTTATTGCTCTAATTTCTGGAGGAATTTAGAGAACCACAGACTAATGAATGAAATAGAGAGATATATAGTCAAGCTAGTGTTTGGGTACTTTGTATATAGTCAAGCTAGTGTTTGGGTACTTTGACGGTAGAACCATCATTGAACACACTAAGTGGCCATCAGACTAAGTTGAGTAGATTTATTTGGGTGTGTACAACCTATCAAACTTTCATGGTAAGCCCTTTCTCTCGAATTCAAGTGCTGCTGGGTTTGAGAATAGAATGATCAACCGCCCCTTGCAACAACATCATATACTTGAAAACAATTCTTGCAATACAATGTGTCAAGAAAATTGCAAGTATAGTATAGATCAAGTGTCTCTCTGGCCACCTGATTTACTAGAGGGCAATGAGGAATGACCAGCAGGCACCCACATGGGAAAATCACTTTAACGAAAGCAAAACCACTTATGATTTTCCCTGCAAAGTCATGCACTTTGGCATCGGTCCCAATGTTCAAAACATGCTTGAGATTTGCACAGTCTATTCAGTCATTAACTTGGTTTCCAGTCTACAACTAAGCATCCTTCAGAATGACTTTTACTGAATTCTGTCACAACAAATGTTTCAAGTACCATTTAACTCCCTTTAAAAAAAAAATCTATGTTATTACAGTTTTGTTTGAAGGGCAGGCTTATAAGCAGAAGGACTGGAGGGAGTCATTGTGGTAATTTCCCGTACGATAGAGAGACTATGCAATGCTGCAACGGACATATCCATCCTAAGACACAAAATTCAGTCCCTCTGGTGTGCTGTGACACCGTTACCTACAATCCAGAGTTACAACTATGTCATGCCGGGGAAAAAACTGACAACATCCCAGAGAGATTTGCTGAGTAAGTTGACATTTTCGTTCTCTTTGTGTCATGCACATTGGTAACGCTTAGTTTTTCATTAATTTTTTATTTTTTTTATTTGAAAAATAAAAATAGTTGGCCTCTGTCCAAGGGTCCTCATCCTAGATAATAAGAAAAAATAGATATTGAAGAAAATCGTTTAGAATTAATAATAGTAAGAAGTCAAATGATGTTTATGCGTTTCATAGTGAGCGCGCTGGTTTATTCAGAAAAATTCATCACTAACTTCTTGTAATGCGTGCATTTCTTGAATATTTGTTCCTGTTGGAGCAGGATCACTTCAAAGAATAGTAAACTATGGGCACTTTGCTGATGATACGTAATTTACGTATTCACGTAGGCTTCATGTTTTTTGCACAGGCCTCTATCGGTCAAACATGGTAGTACGCGCCATGCGTAGTGAGGGTGCTGTTTGAGGGCACTATTCAGGTCACGGTTATTTTTACATTAGTCATGGATTGTTTGACAAATTGCATGTTTGATAATCACTAAGATAGAATCATTTGTTCCCAACTAGGTTTTGTCGCAATATACCGTACGACAACAGAACTAACGAGTGTGACCCTAAATATTCACTGGTCCGCTCCATCTCTGAGAGGCAACGGGGCTTGACGGAAATCTGTGAGAGTAACAAGGCAGATAAAGGCTACTACCCATACGATCCCACTAAACACCAATGTTGTGGGGACACGCTGATATGGCCAGGGGAGACTTGCTGCAACCGGGAGCGTTTTCAGACTCCAGGTACTGATGTTGGTGAGGGGCAGTGCTGTGGTGAACTTGGCTTCAATCCTAACACCCACGCATGCTGTAATGGCTCCATTTATGAGTCCATATCTGGTGGTAAGTGGAAATTTTCAAGTAAAATGTTTAATTCGGGCCTTAAAGACAAGAGAGGTGTTGTAATTACAAAATTAATTTACACGCCATAAATTTTATGTGCAGCTTGACTTGCCGAAATGTGAGCCAAACAGACAGTAACCTCGTGTGCCATTTATTCAGGGGTCTAAAACCATCATTTTTATGGTCATTTTCCTCTCCTGTATTCCCCCTTCATTCACTATTCAAAATATACCCCAAACTTTTCCATACACAGACTACCAGTGCTGTGGCCGCCAGCTGTTTGACCCAGCCAGCACAGTAAAGATGTGTTGCAATGACAGTGTTATGTCAACGGTGGACGGCAGGACAGAGTGTACGTCAGGCGTGGCACACAGACCCACAGAGACAGTGTGTGATGGCGTGGTTTATCAAGTAACCAACGGAGACTGCTGTGGGAAGGTCTTGATGGATACAAACCAACAGATCTGCTGCCAAGACACTTTGTAAGTAATTCAAGTTGTAAAGGACGATTGAAACACATAACCTTAAATATTGTTTTAAGATTTTTTCCAACATGAAAATTTCTTCGACCTAACCTTAGGGGACTATTTTGCTGGTTGAAACACCCCTTAAATGTTTAATAATCCATGCGATCAATTAATTATTTTTACGTTACATGTAGATGAAACTTGACATAATGAGTTAACGTATTTTACGCATTTGTGTTCAAATATGGACACTGTATTACCAAATTCTGGCCGAAACTATGATTTGAGCTTTTGTCTAACACTCTTTTTTTTATCTAAATCTCTAGCCTTTACAACAAGGCTACCCATGGTGACACCTGCTGCGGAAAGGTTGCATTTGATTCATCAAACCCATCAGAAGTTTGCTGTTCAGGCACATCTCTCTTTCATCATGCCAGCGGCTCCAGTTGTTGCCAAAACAGTCTCTTCGATCCTTACAAAGAGGTGTGTCAAGCAGTTGGTGATTCTTTCTACATCTTCCCGAGAGAAAGTAACTGGGTGGACTGCTCTGAGGGAAGCTACGACCCAGTACGCCAGACCTGCTGTGAAGGAATCCTATACGACTTCCCTGGGCAGTGCTGCGGGAGTGAGGTCTTCAGAGAGGGAGAGGGCTTGATCTGCTGCGGAAACAAGAAGCAAGATCGCTTATACGGGGAGAAGACGATATGCTGTGGCGAAGAAGTGAGGAATCTGGAAACCCATACCTGCTGTGGAGACAAAGGCTTGGCCAAGACACACTTTTGGGAGACTTGTTGTGATGGGGTTGTGATGGGAAGGTCTGCTTGTCCCAAGAAAGAACAAAATCCTCCAGGTCCTGCGCCCAGAGACCCCTCTAGGCTAGGCCCGTCAATGTGTGACGGACACCTCTATAATGCGTCTGAGCAAGGTTGTTGTAATGAAGTTCTGTATGACTCTGACCTATACGCATGTACAGACGGCAGCTTGCAACCGCTGTGCGCTGGTACCCGGTACAATGACTCCACCATGATGTGCTGTGCTGACGAGATACACAGTTTGCAAACGACAGGTTGCTGCAACGGTACTCCATATGATCTGTCATCGCCAAATGTTTGCTGTAACAATGTCCTGCGTCACGTGAGAAATGGAGCATGCTGTGGACCCAACAATACGCCCTACAGCCTCAACAGGAATCTCTGCTGCAAAGGAAGACTTCGGAGGAAGAAGGACGGTCGCACCGAGTGCTGCGGTGGATACGCAATCAACCCCAGCACGGACACATGCTGTGATGGTAGCGTCACTCGTGGTGTCGCTCATGGAACATGCTGCGGAGACAAGGCCTTTGATCCTGTCGTGAAGATGTGCTGTCCCGAGGAGGGTAAGCTGTACAAACGACGTCTTGGCAAAGAGAAACTCCTGAGTGACAGCCGTTGCTGTGCAGCTGGCATGGAGTATAACACAACTGCAGGAACCTGCCAACCCAAAGGTATTTTTCAAATGAAACTTCTCTATCCTGACTTCACAGGACTGTTGCTTCAGTTGCTTCCATGCCCAGAGTATGGGTACCAGCCTAACTACCATCCATGTGCAATTTTTTTACGGGTTTCCTTCTCATTTCTGCAAAGCAGAAAATTATTAAGCAATAGTTTCTGCTTAAGCAACTCTATGAAATTGGGCCAATGAGAATGATAGACATCGAAACAACTCCAAATTTTTTAAGGTTGTAAATTTTCAATCACAAGTTTGCTTTTCATACTCTACAGGGTGTCCAACGCCAAAAATGCAAACTTAAACTTGCTGCCAGATCTCTTTTAGTATTTAAAAACGTGCATCCTTAAAAGTTTTATTAATATAAACATTTTAATAGTTTTTATTGGCTTTGTTTGTCGCCTTATTTGCATATTTTTTTGTCTTGGACTTCATTTTATTTCACAAAAACCATTGATTTTCAATACTTGTCCGATTATAGTCATTTAATGCATGTTTTTCTGTTCAATTCAAGCTAGTTTATCAGCGTTTGTGTCAATGTAAACTAGCGACTGTTTGTTTGCTATCTTGTTAGCTCTGCATGGCATTGCTTTTTATTTGCTGCATGTTACATTATATTTTAATCCTGTTGCTTTTTGCCCAGCTTTTGACGTGCAGTAGCTTAAAGTTGACATAAAGTAACAGCAGCTCACTGACTTAGGTAATTTATACGTTTTATTTTATTTAATTATATTTATTTTTTGTTGTTCAACTGCGCAATTCTTGTCATCGACCTCCAACCTTTGACCTCTTGAGTGTGACAGCGACACACAACTTTGATCTAGGTGCTTTTACTCATTTGCATAGTTTGGCATTTATAGCAATATCTAAAAACTGGAAGAACTACTGGCCTAGAATTACAAAGAGGCAGCAGATGCCATGGCCTCTGCCACTTCAAAGTTTCCCTAAGGAGAAATGGCTCATTTCAAGGAACAGGGGGTGGCTTCCTTCTGAATTCAGAACACTCACTTTTTTATTTACTGAATTGATGTGAGACAAATTATTCATATGTGTTTGTTATTTGGTTTGCAGACTGTACAGTGTGCAAGACCCCATCATCGAGCAAAGGCTGGCAAGAACACACCGAGAAGGCTACGCTGATCCGGGGCACCCTACTGAACATCACACACCCTGACAACCACCATCTTACACTGCATCTCACACGAGTCAGTCACCTCAACCGCGACAAACAAACGTCCAGCCCGGATTTCAGAGTAACTGTGCCGTCGCTTTGTGGATGCGAGGAACTCATTCTCAATAAAGCTTACACCATTATGAGTGATGAAGTGGTCGTATGGAATGAAGACTACGACCACCTTACGCTTCTGCCAACGGACTTCTTAGCAAGAGCCAAAGATCAGCTGGGAAGAAAAATTAAACACTACCTATGTAAGCATAAAGATTAGGTGTCATCCACACTACTGTTTATAGTATTTTAAAGCAGTAGCCAATAATATAATTTTTTAAAAACAAGACTCAAGTAGGGACAGTTTAATTCTGGTGTATAGATTAATTTTGAAGTATATTTGTATGTATATTTGGAGCTTATTTATTTATTTATTTATTTATCTATACGTGTACTATTTATTTTAAATAACGAAACAAATCATAGAGATTTGTGATAAAGAAATGCAATGGATTTTTTTTAAGAAGTGTAATATTTTTGCATCCATATTTATCAATATTTCAAACCTTGCCCTTTTTACGGACAATGCACAAAAAGCGAAGATAGATTGAAATAGTTTTGAAAGATCTGTACATCAAAATAATTATTAAGCTCATTCCGTTGGAAAATAGTAAATTGTATGATTATTCCTAAACATGATGACTGTGTTACTGCAGGTCTGAATGTTGAAATATTTTTGCATCCATATTTATCAATATTTCAAACCTTGCCCTATTTACGGACAATGCACAAAAAGCGAAGATAGATTGAAATAGTTTTGAAAGATCTGTACATCAAAATAATTATTAAGCTCAATAGTAAATTGTATGATTATTCCTAAACATGATGACTGTGTTACTGCAGGTCTGAATGTTGAAGTGAAGTTATTTTCACTCTCTTTAATAAACTGTTTACTTTGCAAATGTTTTCAAAGAGCAACTCACATGTTTTTTGATAGAATGTTTAAGCTCTCTTATAAGTTGAAAGGGAACCGTCCAGAACGTTGCTTTTTGTACATGGCACATTTTCAAAGTTGCCAAAGGTATTCCAGATTTTGTCTGACATTTAAAACGCATACAAACACAATTCACATTGAGAAGTACATGTACTTTATAGTGTCTCATTGAGTTGTTATTGATTTATATAACCCTACGTTTGATGCTGAGTTTCATGTGAAATTTTGTAATTTCAGTTGGTTTTTGATCATTATACGTATGCTTTTAGATGCAATATATTATATGCAAGCAAGTTTTCACATTCGGGTTTCTTGAATGCCAGGGGAAACAGCATAGGTCTAGTGTTGTTGACTTTATAATTCACAAGACGTCATCATCACATTAATATTTGTTGCGCCCTTTTTGGTAGTCACGTGTGCCAGCGTTATGGCCATTTTTCGAAACAAGGGCTTGGGTTACTTCCGCCAATTTGAAGCCTTGCGATGAAAGCACAGGTTTCCTAAATAACTGGCAGAGCCCAAGTCCAAGCCCAAGCCGTCGTTTCGAAAAGAGCCTGTAATATAAAGTGCGCTGCGCATAGTCGCCGCTGTGTTTACGCGCTTACCACCAGACTCCCATTTCAAAGGGGGTCTAATCTCTCTGGAACACGCCACAGTACTTTCAGGTTATTCAAGGAATACCATATATTTAAAAAAATGTAAATACTATGTATTTTATTTTAATTTAAGCTATTGATGCATTATACATAAGGTGTTTTATTTATTTATTCGTTTAAGTTATTTCAATGATGTACCACAAATTGTGGGCTGTGTAACAGATTCATTGCTATTTGAATCCATACCGTACAGTATAATACTGTACATTATCACTGAGTCAACTCAGCTAAGTGTATACCAAAAGTTTTGGTTTTTATTGTTTTTAGTTATACTTATATATTTAGTAATTAAGAGCATTTTTAGTGTGTTTGTATAAAATTAAAATATTTTTTTAAAGGATTTAAGTGGTGATAAATATAAGATGAATCATACTCAAGAAAAAAGGAATGTAGTTTTGCTCAGTAGAAGTGTAAAAAATAATTACATTGATGACCAGTGTTTGTTGTTCAGAAACAACAAGAAGCAAACTGAAGAGAAAAAAGGTTTTGACGATTTTTGTTTTGGAAAGAGCATTGCGGTTAAATGGCGCGCACAACATTGGTAAGATTGAAAATAATGTTTTTTCCCACAAATTTGCACATAACTTACATGATTCAAAGACCGTGGTTTACAGTAATTTGATAAAATTTATGAATTGAAAACTACAACATGAAAAAAAAAAAAAAACAAACAAAAAAACAAAACACCAGACTATATTATTTTCACAGAGCAGGCATTCTTTGGGATCGTTGATTTACTGATTTTGTAACCATATCTATTGCCGATAAATTTTCACGATTTTGTCTAGTGAGATATTTTAGCAAAGACGGACAAGAAGACTTAAGTTGTATGGTTTTCTTAAAGGTATGATATAGGATTGGTAGAGCTGACAAAATAGTCGCAGACAGTGGTCATGTTTTGTATGATCAATCGTATACCTTGAAATATTGATAAACCTGTAAAAATTTGGGCTTTGTCTGTTGTCTGAGTGAGGAGAAATAGTCCTTACTTTGGGTTGGAACAACCCAAATCAGCTGTTGCGTTTTTAAAGGTTTTCAGATATAGTTTTTCCTGGAATATAACTTCATTCCAAAGGGAACAATAAAAAATAAAAAAATAAAAAAAATGGTTCAAAAAATGAACTTCATAATCAGTAAGCTTTCAGACTAAAGCTAAAGAACGTTTTTTTTTAAATCCTTACCAGTCCTGTATGATACCTTTGATAAGCACTAGCTGTTTAAGAATCATTTATATTAGTGCCTTAATTATTATATCTACAAAAACAGCCTTATTTTATAATAAATAGTTATTCAAGAAATATATTTTAAAATCATGATGTAATATTTTTAAAAGCTTCTAAAATGCATATATATTTTTTACACAGTGTAGGCCTACTATAATTATCAAGTCAATTAAATTGGCAGCTTTAAAAAAAAATACAGCAGTGCATTGATTGTGAATTTGTCCGTCTGTGCGGTATAAATGACATTGCACTGGATTTCGAAAGGGTGATTGTTTTTACTTTTAGAAGGAAATAGAGTAGGGGTGGGATGGGCTAACATTAATTAACCCCCCTTTCATTTGAAGTATATGACATCCCAGGTGTACGTTTTGGTGATGTTGTGGTTTACAAGCTGGGACCAATTTCATAAAGCCTGTTAACACAAAAACTTGCTCAGCACAGACCAATCTTGCATGGCAGAAATAGGTTACCAGCCGAATTACCATACAGTTTACGTGGCTGCGCCACTGGTATACCTCTTTCATTTTTGTTTTCATGAAGCAAAGAAATTCGCTAAGCAGAATATTCTGCTTAACAGCATGATGAAACTAGGCCCTGGTAATTTGAGTTGAAAGTGACCCCCTCTTTCCTTTCATTGCAAAAAAAATTTCATAATCGTATTTGAAACCTTTTATGATGAGCACCCACACCATTCCACCTCCTTGCTTCCGGGTCGATGGAAGTGTGTGATGTGTGGGGGTAGGTTTAGCTTCATGTCCTATGGGCCCAATTTCATAGAGCTGCTTAAGCACAAAAAGTAAGTAGCTAAGCACAACAAAATTATGCTTACCAGAATAAGGTTACCAACCAAGCCACCACGTCACATGTACAATTTGTGACTGGTATCCTGCTCCTTTCTGCTTAGGAGACTATTGTTAAGCAATATTTGCAGCTCTATGAAATTGAGCCCTGGCGCCAAAGCGTTCGACTCCCATCCCGCCCTGTAATGCTGAACGCATGCGTACACTTTATACCATTGTTTAGTTTGAAAAATGAGAACACCCTAACAACTGGACCAAAACAACTGACTTATTGTCCCGTAACAACCAAACAGTCATTTCTTTCTGAGTCATGCCCCTCGGTCGTCACAGGAACGGAAAAAACCACAACATGAGATCATGCCCAAATTTCGTGAGAAAAATTCCCCCATTTCTATCAGAGAAAATGACGGTATCGATAAAAAGAGCGCAATTCAGGAAAGCCATGGTGTCATATTGCTGGGCAGAACTGGAAACAATTCACAGTGGAATCAAGGGCAAGTAAAATGACCGGTATAGTAAACGGGAACTCAACAGGGATTTTTCAATAAATTAGGTCTACAGGGCATTAATGATTGTGATTTGATAACACATGTAACCAGTCATGGCAATTAGCCATCTTAGTGTCAACATTTCAACCGCTCTATTTATAGCCAATCCCACAAAATTCATCAGGCATCAATGGTGTGTGCACAATTGGCCATCGAAAGTGTACTACTTTTCCTAAGAACAATTCTGTGAAATTGGGCGGCAGAATCAAACTGGGGGAAAAGTGGATGACTGCTTACAACTTTTAAGGGGCCTTACCAAATGTCCTAAGAGGATGTTTACACAAAACTGGGACATTGATTAAGTTACAGACTGCATTATTACAAAATTACATCATCGTATATATATGATGTAATTTTTGAGATGTAATTTATTGTCAGTTGCTCTGTACAAGTAATGGATGCTTTGTTTTAATGATTTTGCTTGGCTGGATGAAAGATGTTTGTTACAAAATACAAAAGTTGGGGGAAGGGGCGGCAAAAGGCAAAATAGATATAAAGACCTTCTAAAGACTACAGTGGGATACAAAGCAAAGCAATTCATAGTATCATCCTTATTAAGCTAGAAGTATAATTCTGTTTGGGCTAATGCCGGGAAAAAAACTTGCTTTTAATTTAAGTCACCTACTTTAGGAAAGCAAACAAATTGTAGCGTAAAGACTTCGCGACAGGGTCGCTCAAGGTCAACTTTATCGACCAATCATAATCAGGCAATTTGACCAAGTTCAATGAAAGCACAAGAAGACGTTTGTACATACAGTGGCGTAACTAAGGGGGCACGGGGAGGGGGTGGGGGAGGCACGTGCCTCCAATTGATGTCCATGCCCCCC
>CM021526.1:16458364-16470030 GCA_010994315.2 Pisaster ochraceus | reverse complement strand
CCCCACTTGAAGTCTTAACTTTGGGGATTGGAAATGTGATTATCTCAATATTGTTTAAAAAAATTTTTACACGCATTGTTTGTATTGCACTATTTGCCAGATTATCTTAGAATATTACATTAAAAATGCGCTGAAAAAGAGCCTTTTTCAAGAAAAGGGCAAACGGAAACTTGGCCAGAAGTGCACCACCCTCGAAAAAAATGGTGCACCCCGTTGTGCCTCCTCCCTAAAATGTTGTGGTAGTCCTATGTCACGGCGAAGGCAGGCACATAGTTTACTTGTGGAAGAGTAGTCTGCCAGCAAAGACTAGCCAAAGTGCCCGTGTAAAATAACATGAAAGATGGCCAGCCCGTAGGCCCCGTGCTTTAGGAGTTTTCTATTCCCACATGAAGATGTTTTTGAGCAAAAGGACATTTCTTGCATTTCTCCGAACTCAAACAAATTTTTTTTTTTAATTAATGTCACAAAACAATTTATCTCCATGCCAGGAGCTGCGTTTTGTTGTCATTTCAACGTTTTGATGTTTGCATTAATTATTTAATAATGTAGTGACTCCAGCCAAGAGCGATTCCATTACCCGGATCCTAAACCCCCCCCCCCCCGCAAAGTTCGGGTTTAAAAGATCCTCGACCGACAACGAACAACGAGTAAACACTTTATTAGGCTATAACAAAATTGAAACCTATAAATATCACACAATGAAATTAAACTTTAGCTTCCTTTAGTTGAAATAGACCGCTTTGGATGAATGGAAGCTATCAGCAGCGCAATTAGGCCTGAAAGGGAAGCCAATAAAAAGTGTCAGAAGTGACTGAATATTGAATTTCTTTTAATCTCTGGTTGACGTTTGACTTGATCAAATCCGCTGGGTTTTTCCCCGTGCATTTCTACAGCATTACGCTGTACACTCCCGGCATTTTGGGTAGAAAGCAAAACGAAGAAAATCAAGTAACATTGTCCCTTTTGAGTCTCAGTTTAACATAAATTTGTCTGACAAAGTTCAAACTTAAAACGAAACAGCTTGATCTGTTTCAGAGTGTGCTCATATACAGTCGACCTCAAAGCCTTGTAGCTGCATGGGCAGTCCCACCAGGTTGTTGGAGGCAAGAAATAAAATGTTGTTTAGCAGCGCAATATTTTCTAATACGTCCCCCAATAAACCAAATTAATGACCATAAAAACTTCCTTTGTGAGAAGCACTGCAGCTGTTGACAGCATAAACTATTTGAATTGAAAGGATTGCCTTCCAAGTAAAATGGTTTGGATAACTTTTCGCCCCCCAAAATTTAAAACTGAGAAACCTCCGATTTCTGAGGGCTGGTGTCCGTTCGCGAATGGGTGTGATTTGTTCCTGAAGATTGCTCAGAGTTTAATGTGTTAACACATCCACATGCTACTGAGGGCGAATAGTATACGAATCGGGCCACCCATCTTAGGGAGGGTTGGAAAGTTGGCTTTGTCCATCAACCCCCACGTGCCATGGCTTGAAAGAAACCCGCAATGACTTGTTTCACTTCAGCCATGGTGTCAATGTGCTCACTGTGGATCATCGTCTGTCATGGCCCAACTCAGAGTAAATACAATAATGCCATCTTCAAACAGAAACAAAATATATACATACATACGTTGAACCCATCCATACTGATCAGTGTTTAACACATTTTCTCTCTCGAATTTGTGGGTTGGTGGGTCAAAAGAAACACCTGAGATCAATTAAAATATTTAAAGTTTGATGTCATTAACTTCGTATGTACAGTTCATTGGCGTAACCGGCGGACACGGACAGGCGTCCCCTTTCAGACCGTTTGCCCCTGCCAATGGTTACGTAGTTCTAAGCGTGATCACATCCCCCCTCCCACCTCACCTCAAGACATCAAGCCGGAGGTCCCGTGTGCTAGGATTGGTGGAAAAGTAGGGGGTTGACCCCGGTGTTTCTGGTTCACATAGCAACCACCCTTGTTTACATGTTTCCTCAGGCTTGTGAGCTACAGTGATTATGTTCACTTTTATGGGACATCCTTGGTTTCATTACCAGAAATATGTAATATAATATTATAATAGGTTTGCTGCCACGAATTGTTTTGTTGTAACATTATTGGTGATCAGTGATGACACTTATGACAACGAATTGGATTATCAAGCCACATTAAAATAAACTAACTGATCTATAAAACCATAATAAAACAGTTCACAGACATTCAGATGAATACCCTTTTTGAGAATCCTGTTCCATACTGGGAATACATCAGAAATTGAGTGACCGACTGCCAATGCGCCAACAATGCACTATAATAACCTATAGTAACGCAGAAGACCGTCACTTTTTATTAAGATGTGAAAAAGGAGACTTTGGAACGCTATACAGTGGCAGCAAACTTATCAGGCAAACTTCCATTGTTTATACGTAGTTCTGAGCATGCGCACATGACCGAGAGCGTGGAGTTACCCGGTAAGTCTGCTGCCACCTAGCGTCCTAAAAGTCCCCCATTAAAGCGCCACATTGGCCTTTTGCATAATAATAAGATTGGAAACGCAAGTCTTGCGCGTGTTCGATCGTTTTGGCACTGTTTAAGTGAGAGATTTCGATTTGTTTTCACGTCCCGCATGTATAGGTAAAGGTTCTAAACTTGTTGAAAGACAGTGAGACATCTTCGTTCACCGCGGCGCTTTCCAATCACTCTTGGTAAGCTTTCATGCTCGGGTACTGTCTTGATCCAACTGGCCGTGTGTTCTCCTTGTTTTTTTCTGCGTTCGTCTCACCAAAGTATCTCGCCACCAGCCTAGCTGTCTATAGAAGATACCTCCTTACCAACATTGTTTCCGCTTCTCGCATCTTCTCGGCAATTCCATTTACTTCCTCATGTATTTTCTGTCCGATTTTACTTTTCCATTAATATTGGTATGGAAATATGTGTGAGTTTGAATTGAATTGAATACGAATTTAAAGAGCCAAATTGTTTTTAGGCAAATTTGTAAAAAAACAAAAAAACAAAACCCCCGGTACTTATTACACTTGCACATCAGAATGCCTCTTGCATGTACTTAAGTGATTGTTGAGTCGTGGGTATGTCATAATGATGTCATGACGGAATACGTACCGTCATCAATTTCCTCAATCTTGTTTTTGCAAAGACACTCGCAAATGAGTCGCAAAAGAGATCATAGTGTGACCAAGAAAACAGATTTGAAGCAAAGAAAAAAAAAGAATGGTATGATGGTATGTGGTATGTCCTAAATGCACCACAAAGAGAGGTTTTTGAAAGACAAGCAAAGAAAAATAATAGGACCGGAATGCACTCAAGATATTCGAAAAGCTTATAAAATATTGTCAGTTACAAAGCTTCTCCCTGTGTCGAGTGAGAAACAAGTTTTACAACTGATTGGAAAATGGGCGACGCGACGGGCGATGCGACGGACGCCGCGAGGGACGACGCGACGGGAGACACAACGGTACGACACGACGGACGAAGCCAAAACCACTAGGATAGTCAATTGAAAAACAGGGGACGCCGCGATGGGCGGCGGCACGACGCGACGCACGACGCGACGGACGACGGCACGACGCGATGTACGACGCGACGGGTGACGGCACTACGGGACGCGACGGCACGACGCGACGAACATTTTGTCGTCTTTAGAACCATTATTATTGTAACGCATCTCTATTTACTCTATTAACGGGGAATTCTGTCCATGACGCTACCTCCGTCCGTACCATAGGCGGGCTTGTGATATCACTTTATGCAACGGGTCTATTGTTCTGGTGTAACTTTTGTTTGAACCCAGTTTTGGACAAACCTTGTTCACACGGCTTTTCCATACCGATGTACCCTGGTTGATTTGTGTGAGACTAGCGACACTGGACGGATTGTAGGGCTTTGAGCTAGCAGTCTTGACCCCCTGTATCACCACGAACCATCGAAATAAAATTAATGCAGGGAGTTTAATTCACCCCAAACCATCATTACCGACTCAGCTTATGAGCAGTTATTGTGTTCAAAAGATGGTTTGAGACACCCGTGGTAAACTTTCAGTTTACATCACCATCTTCACCCCAAGTTGGGAACTTGGAAACGTCCACCAAAAGCGACAACCGAAACTAAAAATCCAACCCAACATTTTCACCAATTCATGCCACGGATGTTACCGTATTAATCGGGAACGGACAAGAACCACACAACATTGGACTATTGCGAAAAGACCCTCCCTACCCCACATTTCCAAAGAAATGAAAACAAAAGGTGCGGTTCAGAAAAGCAAAATGTCAAATCATGCAGGAAGTTTTCTTCCTCCATATATAGTCAAATCAATTTAATTACCATGGCCGGAAGGAACAGGAAATTAATCGTATAGTATTATCAATTAATTTGGACCAATGACTCTGCAAGTTTAGACATCATGATTACCCCCCCCCCCGCGAAACGAACTGAATTGACTTGAAAACACTTCAAAACTCAATAGCCGTTATGATAATTAATGTTTTTCTTGTATTATGGGCCCTATTTCTATTAAAACTATGAGTTTCTGAGCTGTCAGGGAAGATTGGGGAAAAAGTGGCCAAAAGCTCAACTAAAATGATTGTGTTTGACTTTGCCCAATAATCAATATCGAAGGGGGGGGGTAGGAAATAGTATTTTTACGCTGAATAATTTTCTGCACAATTTTCTGCTCAGGAAAAAAATGAGCAGGATACCAGTCACAGATGATTATGGCCGCGTGCTTTTGTTTTGTATTTGTTTTATGTTGGCTAACCTTACTTTAGTAAGCATACATTTATTGTGCTTAGCTACATTTCGTGCTTATTAGCAGCCCTCGCTAACCTGTGAAATACGCTTACGCCGAAGCAATTTTTGTGCTGCTAACACGGAAGTTTGCTTACCGTTAACCAGCGCTATGAAATTGGCCCCTGCTGATCAAGGTGCCTTATGAAAAGCTTATGAGATAAGGGCGCGTTCTGAACATCCATCCGAAACTTTATGCAACCTACAGGGGTCCAGAGGACAATTACCGTTCAGAGAGAGGTAAACTTGTACCACTTGTGTCATGACTTGTATATGCAACTTCTTGTTATATAGGAGCCAGACTATTTGTCTTCCCAGCCTCGGTTTAGTGTTTGCATTAGTTTGACGATCTGAAAGGGGTAATACAAATGGAGACCTAAAACGCCCAACAGTGTCAGAAACAATGAATTCGTTGTAATTATCGCACATAACGCACTTTTCAGCGGATGTGTTTGGGTTATAGAATTGCATCTTCACTTTCATAACTTTGTATCCGGATTGTTTTTTATGAATGAAACAGAACGGTATAAGGCAAAAGCAATCCTCATTGTGAAATGACAGTTGGTGCTGCAATGAGTAATTTCCGACCCTGAATATTGTTAGTTTTATTATTTTGAATAGTGTATGATAGAAAATTCAAAACCGGACGCTGTTGCTTTTGATGCCCTTCTTCTCTGACATTCTGCGAACTGCAACTTAATTGATCCCCAACATTCCGGTAACTGTTAACGGGGTTTCGAATTGTTTTTCTTTTCCAAAAATTCATTCAAAATGATGCAAAAAAATAGAAAAAAGAAAAAGAAAAAAAGAGCTCAGGTTTTGATACTTCATTGGTTTCTGTAAAACTTGATCACCAATCTCACCACCATCCGACCAACACAGACTGTCATGGTATTGACCACACCTTGCATGACGTCACAAGCTCAATCAGCACACTTCTGGGGTCAAAGGAATATCTTATCATTGGCTGAAAGTTGTGCTTGGCGCGTACACACGTTCCGTGGCTTGACCTCAGCGAGGATGTTTGACCTCAGCGTAGGTGTTTTTCTCTGAAGAAAACATCTAACCAACGATCTTCGTTTTGTGATGTGGTGCAACGTTCCGCAGTCATTTTCGGCAAAATATAAGCGGTCAATTTGAACGCTGCGTGGCAATTTTGCGCGAAATTAGATTTCAATTAATGTGTAATCAATTGGTATTTTGCGTTCACAAATATAACCATTCAATTTTAATAATACATTTTATTAATACTTTATTCAGGCATATCACAATTCATAAAAAAAAAAATAAATAAATAAATTAATGGATAAAAATAGAACCATATAAATGCCGCCCACCCCAATGTACAGCAAGTAATGATAAAACATAAGATACAAAAAAAAATTAAATAAAAATAAAAGGCAAAGGGAAACCCACAAAAAGCGACACAAACAAAACCAAGGTAATAGGAATTGTTCAACATTAAACCAGGGAGAAACAGACAAAACAAAAGATGGGCTGCCTATAAGAAATACAAACATGAAATAAAACACTATATACAATCAAAGGGGTGTGTCACTTCGACCCAAAACAGCGACAACAACAATCACAACAAAAACACAAGCAGACACACAAACACAGAACAGCGAACAGACAAGCACCAGAAACAAACAGACACAAGGGAAACCCGGACAAAGCAAATTCAGTTTAATTTTGAATTAGCATGAATCCACTTTCATTAACTTTTCGTTCATGAACTTGAACAACATTTAAATTCGCAGCAGCTTTTCGCTGGTCCCTAAAGCTCCTACTCTGCTAAATTGAATGCTGATTTCACGTGGCTTAAAAGAACACATTATAAAAATGAATATTATGCCATATACATTCATATTCCTCAAAGTTAAATTGAATGACGGTTTCAAGCGAAGAGGCAAACTTACTTGACTACGAATAGAATATTAATTAAATGTTGTGGCAACGTTTTCGCACAATAAAAATATTTCAGATGGAAATATTGCACACAGCTAGTATCGGATGGTTAGCAATTTTTTCATGTGATCCTCTAGCTGCTGCTTCCCAGGTTGTATCGTAAACTTGGGTGTGATCCCTGGCTATACGGCAGTACAGGTTGAAGACTGACATTCCCGAACAAAGATATTGACAAATTAATAAGGAGAGCGCCAACTTGGTGCTAGATAGCTCAGTTGGTAGAGAGCTCCGGCACGTTAAACCGGAGGTCGTTGGTTAAAATCCCGCTCAAAGTAAACTTGTCTTTGTTCAAGCCCAAATTACTTAAAAATTGTCAATTCATATTTCCGCTTGTTTCTCCAATCGCTTAAACTAAGAAAAATTACAGGACAGAACACAAATCATTCCAAAAATGTCCTGCCAAAACCAATTTCATATAAAGTTATGAGCATTAGCACAAAACGTTTATTAGACCCTCATCAACAAAATTTAAGCTGCCACGCTACATATAAAAGGAAATATTTGCAAATAATGTCAAAAATGATCATTATTAGAAATATTTGAGATAACTTTCAACATGCCATTACAAAGCGGACACTGGTGTCTGGCTCCCAACGAAACCAGAAAGTGAAAGATTGATATCCATCAGGAATAAAAATATAGAAATATTGCGTTATTTTGTAGTGAGGGGAAATCGATTGAAGATTCCACTGAAATTTTGTCCAGACGACAAGCCCTTTCAGTATCGATGTCATTTTATCCCGCAGTTTCATGTTCGCTTTCACTGACGAGGAGATTTCTCGCTCCCCCTTTTTTTTTTTGGGGGGGGGGGGGGTTAAGTAAAACGCAACTTGTTATTTTAGACCTTTGTGAGATACAGCAGTACATCGAGAGTGGACATCAAATCACATCAGGGGTGCTCCCCCTCAAACATCCCGTTTACACGTTAGTGGTAACAGTATCCGAACAGAGATTTACAAATCTATTGTAATATCTAGGTATTGTTCATGTGTAATTTTTTAATACAGGAAAAACTTACAATAAAGTCGTAGAATTGCACAACTTGGTAGTTGCATCGACTTAACTATAATCATTCAAAGCTAACCCCTTAGTGGGTGAATCAATGGGGGAGGGGCTAATATTTAGGGGTGGGATGCCTATTGAAACGTCCACTCATATTTCGATGAGATGAAAATTGCGGGGACTTGTTTGGGACCTCACGCTCTGGATTCACCTGATATGAATAACTAACGGTGCACCGAGGATGGACAAACTGAGCCGATGGGGGCGCACCATTCACGGATCATGTTGATCTAGATTACTTTAGGTACCAGGAATGCAATGGGCGGTAAAATGGGATAATGGTAGCTTTCAGAGCTTTATGTGGACCTTTTCCCTCAGACATAGGGTTTCTTTTAATGACTATCCCGCCCGTCACACCCCCACCACGCACCCCAAATCTAGAACACCTGCATACGGGCTCATATTGTTCCTCTGTTGTTTGTTCCTTTTTGGCAACAGCTCCCATTGGTTCTGCACACGCTCCCCCCAATGGGGACCTTTCCTAAACCGAGGACCCTATTTTTCTCATGGCAGTGAAATGAAATTTCTTTAAACCTAGAGATATTTCCATCGTAAATTATAAGATTTCATCAAACTCATAATATATTCTGATGCGACGTCATTATTACCATACGATTACACTATTTGTATTTAAAAAAAGATGTATTCAACCTCCACAAATAACGATAAATCACAAACAAGAAAACAAGAAAATTATACAATGAAAATGTAGAAACGTATTCATGATTATCCTTTTGCTGTAAGGTGTTTAAAAAAGAAGAAACAAATAAATGCCTTAAATACAGAAGAAAGGTTGCACTGGACCCCCCAAAAGACTTAAATTTCACTTGAAATGGATGTCGAGCGAAAATAACATAAGTGTAAAGGCCTAAACGCTTTGATTATTTCCATTTATTGAGACAGACGAGTTGCAACACAAAGCAACAGTACTAATTCCTTTTACCGTTATCATTTAGCCTAATTTTGTTTCGAGTGCACATTAGCGCGGAGATGGTATGAAATGCATACATTACGAAACCAGGAACAACATGGCAAGTATTTTGACTGGAGAGCGCCATTAATGACATCAGGCAGTAAAACAATGCGTTACGCAGGGACATTCTCCCGATACTGCGTGGCCATTTACCAAGCACCATGCCCCTGCCTATATTCCGGACTCAGTGCTATCAAAATGCTTGGATTGTTTAGGCATATTATCTCTCAGTTTATCACATCTTGCTGAAACGCCGTCGCTTCGAACAGACACATGAGTCGGAAAACGAAATCAAACGGGGAAAGTCTTTCTAAAAATAGATCATGATGACTCAGGCTGGCGCCAACCAGATGGTCATCAATATTAATCGCTCAATATTAAAATTAGGCGCATGCGTGTTTGGTTGCTCAGAGGTGTATCGATACTGCAATGCACTCGATGCGCCCATGTAGATGGTGTTGTGTTGCACAATAAACGCTGATATCCGGCGCGAACAAAATTCAGCTTCAAACACACCGTTCAAGAATTGTCCAATAACAACCTGATAAGTGAGAGTTTCAAACTAGGAATAGAAAATGATGAAACCCCCATCTTGATAGAAATAACAAATAAATGATCACGTCAGAATGTCTGGTGGAGAAGTTCTCGTATTTGTCTGGCATATTATAAATACCCAGTACCTCACCACAAATGGCAAATATTATATAAAGAGACAACAACTACACAACATCAATAATTTGCTTCGGCCGTTACGAACAAACTACAGCGAAGAAATCACGTAAAGATTAAACATCCAGTAAACTGACTACACTTTGGGATAAGCGAGCTGTGACTTTTTTTAATACCTCGAGACGGGTTTGCGATCATTTTATTATTCGAAATGATGTCCCGAACACGACCGGGCTCACCCAGCCAGCGTCCCGGGACGGGCCATACCGACCGAGAGACAACGATATTGCTACTTGGTATTCTGATGATAATCAAACAAGGTAAGCTTCTTTTAAGATTTTGACACAGAACAATACTCGAACGAATACTAATGAGAATGGCCACAACGAATTTCACACAGAAAAAAAAAGTTCAATCATTTTGAGTGATTATAAAGTGTTGTTGAGTTTGGAAAAACGCAAATGAACGCTCATAAAGGCTGAACAATATCAACACATTACTACCTTATTGTAAGTGACGTTAATAATAAATAAATACAAGAAAAACGGGTGAAAAAAATTGACGAGTGAAAAAGTGTTGTTGCTGGTGTCGGTATAAAGCTGTTTAACTTTTGCGGGTTCACTCATTTTCCATAAATAGAGTTTTTATGGGATGAATGGACAAGAAAATGACAAGTCCCCAGCCTCAGGTTAAGACGGTGCAAACTGTCACCGTGTTGGACAGGCCTATACCCTACAAGTACAATTTTTGTCAAAAAAAAAAAGGTTCGATATAGCGTCACATTACAAATCATTATACGGTGAAGTTTTCTACAGAGAATTTTCAGTTCATTTCTGAATGGATATTCAACCAAAACGGCATTGACTTTGGCCTTTTGTCTTGTTTTAAATTTGAAAGAGTATTTAAAAAAAAAAAAAGAAGAAGAAGAAGAAGAGTTTTACACAATTTCAACGTGAGGATATTGGGCCTGTAATTTCCCCCCGCTATCATGAAGACTCTATCAATTGGAAAATCAGTGCATAACAAAACTCATTTTGAGCCCCTCTCAAAATTTTTACGGCACGTAGTTTTTCGTTTTTTTTAATGAGCGGAAACAATGAACGAACGGTTTAGAAGCTGACAGACTAAATGATTGTTGTTACACTAAATAAAAAACAAAAGAAAAAACAACAACAACCCAACAACAAACAAACAAACAAACAAAAATGATGTTCTTTATACCAAATGCTTATTTTTGTTTACAAGCACAACGTTCACTCCAAATGTTGATATATGTTTCAGACAATTACATGCAAATTCCACCTATGTTTGCATAAAATGGAAGTGAAAATTCTCAAATCATCTTAGACAATATTAACGGTATACTGGGGGGGGGGAGGGCTAAAAGATTTCAACTGAACTCACTGGGCCTGTATACCATACGTTTCAGATGAAAGCAATATTATGTTTTGATAGAAAATAATTGTTAGTTACTTTATATAAAAAGAAGTAGAAACACTTTTCGGCCATACACGGAAATGAAAACACCGCGTACCGGTCATAGAGTTATAGTCAGTAATGGGATAGAAAGTATTATAATATCGATGCAATAAATCGTGAGCTATTTATCGTTACACCAATACAAATCTGCGCAACGATTTGTCAAAGTCACGAAGGAGGCGAATAACCGCTTGATTGTGTTTGTTGGGGTGTTTGTTTGTTGTTGGTTTTTTTGTTCCTTTACCCTTCTAGAATTAATCAAACGTAGAGTGAAACTTTAAGTGACAAATTACTGTATCATCTGAAGTATTATCTTCCGACCGTTTACTCTTTATTTTGATCAAATTTGTTTCAGTTTTCAAAGAAAGTTGTGGTCATGTGATTTATCCGAACTAGACTTTTCGTTCGGATAACTCACATGATCTGTGGAGTTAAGTTAGTTTTACTTCCATTGAGGAAGAGGGGGCTGTTTTCAGTGTTGTTGTTGTTGTTGTTGTTTACAAACGGAGAAAGCAGAAAGCAAAAACGCTTTCAATTTATCCCTATGAAATGTTGACGTTCAACTTGAGACGGGCAACTTGAGATTTGTCATTGCGTCACCGTGGCAAGGGACTCGCTGCCCTGTTGCAGCTTGAGGGAACATTATATCAGCTTTCTGCATCGCTGTTGAGTAATGATTTCCGTCAGGAAAATCATAGAGTAGACGATGTGGTAATGCACATTGAAATCGGATT
>CM021526.1:16420890-16435427 GCA_010994315.2 Pisaster ochraceus | reverse complement strand
CCTTACTTTTTTGCATTTGTACTATAGTCCGTTTTGGTTGGTAAGCTAAGTTTCTTGTTTTTAAAATAAATACAGAAGTAAAACACTAGGTAGGCCTATAGCTATATTCCTAAATTATATCAAAAAATAGCCGTGTTAGTCTGATAGATAAAACAATTAAGGAAGGTAGTGGTAGCACTTAAAGACTAAAAACTGCATGAGCTTTCGTAGCAACAACTACTTCATCAGCTGCAATGAAGGGGACAAGCCAAGTACAGGTATATAAACAAGAAAGTGTCAAGATTACAAGAGGTGAAGGTGAACCTCTAGTTTCAAATCCGAAGCTACTTTAAGTTTGTTTGTTTGTTAGGTTAATTATTGGAAATTACAATGCTTTTTACCGGTTTTTTTTTCTTTCAAATAGTTCAATCAACCCTTTAAACTTAAAAAATTGCCATTTTTGAGAAGTGCACTTAAAAAAAAGTAAACTGTTGGGGCATTGAAACGAAGGCGCCCCCCCCCCCCCCCCCCCCCCCCCCCCCCCCGCAGGCACCGCTACTAGATACCGTGGCAGTTTTAAAAAAGAAGCTTGTAAGTGACTAAAAAACACTTAACTAAATCACATGTTGTTAATAAATAAACCAAAATGCCCCTATTCTAGCCTAAGTCTAGCCTTCTCCATATCTTTTTTGGATCCCCTCTTTGTGACTTTTTGTGTATTTTTCTTTCTTTTTTCTAGGCCTACATAAACAAAAGCAGGAAAGGTCTGTCACTTCTGTTGCTTGGTTGATGATGGGATAGAGAGGTTCTTCTAATTTGTCAATGCTATTTGCATGGAGGACAGTCTGGTGCAGAGAAAAGTATACTATAGTTTAAAAACTGCATTCTTTTCATTCAGTTTTTCTCTCCGACCCCACCCCCGGCCCCGCCCCCACCCATTGTTTATTTCAACCTCGTTTCTTGCTGTGCACTCTTGCATCACCCCCATTGATTACTTTTCCGACAGAAATGTACCCCATGTGGGAACGAGAACATTATTTTATCACGAAAACAATAACATGGCAGCGCCCACGGCCCAAAACAAGTGACAGATTGTTGATATTTAAACCCGCTTATAAATCCTGAGATCCCCTGTCTTGTTCCGCTTGCACCATTTGAGCATGATCGGAGGAAAAAGATAATCATTTCCTGAATCCGTAAAGTGTAAGTTTTAGTTCATTAATTTTGATAATACATGATTTAGATTATTGATTGCACGAATATCCAATTGCACAATCAAACAAGATGAGTAATGTAAGTCAAAGTAGTCAAGCCCAGGTTGGACTATGTAGTATGTAAGTAGGTACTGCGACTGCGAGTGAGAGTGCGATTGTTGTGCCAGTGTTGTGCAGGGTCTTCATCCATCATAGGAGGTGGCTGAGTGACGACACAGAAGTAAATTGCCTCCATCCAGTCCTTGCCTCTCTGCTCTGCTAGCCTGGCCACTGTGACTCTCTTGTGAGTGTTCGCATGGTAGATTAGATAGTTGATGCTCCTTGAATATTACTTCTGCTCTGGCCATGCTGGAAGTGGAAGTTCCAGAAAAGTAAATTTTCCTCACACAAGCTAAACTAGGGCTAGGGTAGGGGTGCCATCAATTTGTTTCCTTACAACCATGACCAGATGACAGCAACAAAGTACCACCATTAATAGAGCTCCGTGGTACCACCAGTCCGGTTTTGGTCATAGACCTTATCGCCAATCCGCCTGGTTGATTTTTGCTGAATGGCCGAAAGACATTGTGGGAAGGGAAAAGGGGCATACTGTGCCCCCTTTTCCTTCCCACAACACCTTTCGGCCCATTCAGCAAAATCAACCAGGCGGATTGGCGATAAGGTCTATGGATAGTAAAGACAAGACCTATGCATTTTAGAAAATATATGACATGCTTGTTTTCTTTGTAAATGAATTCTACTTTAAAACTGTTGTTGAATATTCAAATATTTCTTTCCTCACTTACGGTGGACCTTTTACTTCTGTTCAAATAATTTTTTTTGTCACACAGGTTTGTCTGTAATTATTAGGCCTCATCATCAGGGAAGCAGAGTGTGGAAGATTTAAAGCATTTGAACTTCCAGTGAGAGGAGCTCTCCATCTGTGTCACAAATAATGGCGAGCAGGGAGTCATCTTCACCGTCTCACTCCAAACCTCAGATATCCTGTCTTGCTCCACTTGCACCAGACATTGTTGAGCCTAACCAGAGAATTATTCCTTGGGCAAGCCTCAGTTATCGGTAAAGTTGTCCATTTGAGTCATCATAAGAAATGCAATGATTATCATTTGTTTATTTAAACTCTCGAAAGCATAAAACTTCCAGGATAGTGATTTGCCAGCAGAATCAGTTATTCTTTCTTTTCACTCGTCCATCAGCTTATGAACTTGTCCGTATTTCCTATTCAATAGGGGTGCTTTTCAACACTTTATCCAGTCAGCCGGACCACTTTGACTGATTTCTGACTGGTCCTCTGGTTTTTAAACTGGCATTTGGCCAGCCGACCACTGTTATTGACTTCCAGCAAAATTACAAAAGAAACATAATGTATCAGAATTCATAAATGCTCTTAAAAAAAATAAGAAAGTTGAATTGAAACTCCAGAGATGTTCAAATAGATATTTCCTGAGTTGATTTATGAAAGGCAATTTTAACATTTAGGCTTGGAAATTAAAAACTCTTCACATTTCTCCAGATACAAAGCTCAGCCACAGCCACCACGCAGACCTGAAAGTAACACCAAGACCAAGGAATCAAAATCAAAAAAGGGAAAGAGAACGTCAAAGGTGAGTAAAAGAACCGGCTTGATAGAACACTCTTTAACTTGGATTTTAAAAAGAAAAAATAGTATTAGCTTTTGCAAACTGCTCACCCAACCAAAAGGACCTATGGTATGAATGCAAACAAAAAAGTTGATGGCCTGACGCTTCGACCCTGGCAGAGTCTTTCTCAAAGGCCTTCGAGAAAGACTCTGCTAGGGTCGATACATCAGGCCACTAACTTTTTTTTGGCATTTTAAAAAGAACATAACAAATTTTCCCTTTTTTTGGCTGAAAGTTGGTAAGAGTTGTGTATAACCTTTCAGCCTCTAACTGATTTGAACTTTAGTATTTATTTTAGATGTTAATCTTAAAAGTTAAATCCAGTTGGGCCTTTTATTTACAGGTAAGAAATAAGCGTTCATCCACTCATCTATACATTTCTTTTCAAGATTCTCCATTATTTTTCCATGATTTTTCTCCAAAATTATAACTGTTTGATAATTGTTGTTTCACATTATTGAATTGTGTTTAAAGTTGAGACTACCAGGGAGCCAAGGATGGGATTAACCATTCATAAAATACCCCAGAAAGTTTAGGCAGTCCTATTAGTTGAAAGCTGGTCACATGATGACATGACTACGTTTACCTGGTATTGAAACAGCTGATAAAGACTTACCTATATTGGTTTAAGCGCGCTCGGCCTTCATAGCCGTACATGTCTTGAAGTGCATGTGGCGCACTCAATACATGGTACTCAATGTAAGATCTATTAGTACGTGCGTATGCTCAACTGTTGAACGTCGCATGGATTTTGACCCTTGGCAAAATTACCCGAGGACAGGAATTTAAAATGAAAAACAAAAGACACGTTCAATTAAAGTTTTTCCTTTATTGTTATACTTTTCGAAAAAAAAGGGTATTCAGTTTGTGAATGGGAATAAAAGTGTAGTGACTCAGTCTTAAGTTACTGTTTACAACCTTACAGGTGATAACAAACGGCCATGACCCTGCCTCGTCATCACCCTTTTATTCCCTTAAATAAATGATTGGGTGTTTTTTTGTTCGTTTATTGAGATGTCATCAGTCATTCATATTTTGATGTGATTGACTTATCAGTTGAAAACACGTTCATCCAATGGTGCCTCCTCAACGTCTACGAATGATGCCAGCAGTATTTACTCCAGTGACCACATCAGTTCACTGCCGCAATACTGTCTACTAAGGATCTTCAGCTACCTCTCTGCAAGTGACCTGTTGAGGGTCGGCTTAGTTTGCAGAATGTGGAACCAGCTGTCTACAGACAAAAGCTTGGTTTGTAAACTGTCGTCATTTTAAAATGAGATACCCATTATGTCTTGTTTCTTTTTTAAGAAAAAGCATGCCAATTAATAGCAGTGTTGAATGACTTGTGACTCAGGACTTAGTCCGACTCAAGTCTCATCTATGATGACTCTGACTCGGAGTTGAGTCTTGATTGTCAATGACTCGGACTTCACTATCTTGATTCAAACTCTGTGGATTTTACAGCAAAACTGTTAATTATTTAAACATTGTCTTATTGCAAAATAAGTCAATGAAACTACCTGTTTGAATGACTTCTACTGTTCAAAGTAAAAGAGTTGTGAGCTTCAGGGTTTCATTAACATTTCAAACAGCCTTCTGCTAGTCTTCATGAGGGACTTTTAAAAGATTAAACAATCCATTAAAAAACATTGTTTTGTTCTTGGTATCAACTCTTATTATTGAAAAGGTCTTTTTTAATTTAACAAGAATTGATGAGAAGTAAAGCCCAGATTATGTTTTCTCAATTTAAATTCAAACTTTATCAAAGTTTATCAGTCATGGTTTGGTTATTCAAACTATTTTAAAACTTTAGTTACTCATGACTTGGACTTGGACCAAAATAAATTGGGACTTGAGCTCAAACTTGACACTGGGGACTTGGACTCAAAGTCGGCAGTAAGGACTCGGAATTGGACTCGAGAACTGAGCGTTCAGACAGAAACTTGACACTTAGGACTTCTCACTCAGAGTCAAAAATTTGGGGACTTGAATGCAGGACTAATTTTTAGTGATGGAGCTTTCAGAGATTCAGTTTGAGGATGCATCTTGAAAAGGAGCAGATAAGATGGCGCGCACACACAGACAGAAATCAATGCTGTCCCTTTCTCTTAAGACATTTCACTATGTCTCACTATATTTTTCCGAATACATTTTGCAGTGGAAGTATGTGAGTCTGGAAGGTACACAAATTAAAGACTGTCAAAAAGCTGTAAAAGTCTTCCAAGCATGTGGAACCATCGCATTGGTAAGCCAAACAAAAGCAGGCCTAGTCATACAGAACTTATTTCCTCTCTCCTTAACTTTGCCAATAAAGTATACATCACACTGGGAATCATTTCTGCTTGGTACAAAAAAAGGTCTGTAGTTCTTTAGATTTATCTATGAAGAATCTGTTTTAACCTGGTCATCAGTTTGAAATCGGGCAAGTTCTTATTAGTTTGAAAATTAAAACCACTTGAATCAACACTACCAAACTCGTTAGGCCTTGTGTCCGCCCACTTGTTCGATCCGTTCAATTACCTATGAAAATCATCCATCTGCTAGGATTTTTACAACAACACGATGATGGAAATTACGAGAAGCGTATACATGAAGGACATCTACCCTATAATCAAGAGACTTCCTCAGCTGCAGTACCTTCACTTTGGCCATGCTTCCACCTCCGTCATCAATCAGGTCCCGCAGTGTCTGCCAGACTTGAGAGTTCTGCAAGTACACTGGCTGGAAGAGTTGTTCTCAAAGAGGTTAGTTACACTTCAGTCCACCCAGATTGGGGTATACTCCTACCCTGTTTGGTAACCCCTCCCCTCCATGAGGGTATCCTGAAGGAAAACAACATTATGAGAACCTTGTCACCCAATCAACTATCCCTCGGTTTATGTTTTACCCTGATTGGTATAATCTTTTCCCAAATGGGGATGGGAGCCCGAATGTGGAAACCCTAGGGCCCATGTGATCTTTTTCACCCCAAACTAAAACACTGTTGTTGTTGGGTTTTTTTTCCTGCAGGCCTAATGTAACCTTTGACCTTGGAAAGCTAAGCAAACTGTCCCAATTGCGAGTGTTGAAGATTCGCTCCATCAACAGCTTGGCGCTGCCTCACATGTCATTTTCTGATGGACTTGCAAGCCTGGGAAAGCTGCAACACTTGCAGAAGCTGGTAAGAGATCTCACAGAATATTGCCGTGTGCTACTTACCAGGCTGTGGTTACATTTTCAATCGTATGTTTAAGACAAGTTTTCAGTTATCAACCAGCCATGTATTTGCTTCATATTTCAAGAGGGCCTTGCTTTAACAACTTTTTCTGACAATTGAAATTGCCTTCAAATTCCTTTTTAAAACGAATTCTTTCTGCAGTCACTGACAAGTCTTGACGAGAATCGTATTTGCCCACTGGACTACCAGTTCTTGACCAGACTTCCTGAACTGAAGGAACTGGAACTGGGTGACTGTGGGAACTGGAGGACTGAGGTTGTGTGAATATGAAGTAGATTATTTGAGCTACTTGAGCATTGTCAGTGGTGGTTCATTGGTTTATATTGTGTTAACCTTCGCTACTACATGTACAGTACTCTATGTTTTTAAGGTGTTTATATTCAAAAACAAGAGGACAGAAATACGAACGTGTCGCTGTGAAAGCAAGTGCATATATAAGAGTTTTAAGACATTGATTGGAGTGAGAGTGCACTAAAACAATAAAAACCAAACAAAAGATCCCTGGCAGGAAAAAACCTTTAATGACAGAAAGTCACTCTCAAAACCACTTGAACAATAAAAGACCAAACAAACCCTCCCCTAGGAGGGGTGTGCATCACACCATCAAGCCAAGCCGTGCAGCTCAAAGAAAGAAAGTACAATTAATATAACACAGAATTAAAGTTAAATCTGGACCTGCATCATGATTCCACATTCAAATCCTGAACTAAAACAAAAAGACAACAATGCCCTCACATGTAATGACATGTGTGTCTTTGGCCATTTCGCAGGTGTATAAGATCTTGGGCAAGCTAACCAGACTGCGCAGTCTAAGACTAGAGAACGGAGGCTGCTGGTGTAAGAGCCATTCCTTGACTGGTGGGCAGTATTTGTGTACATGCAATATCTCAGAGACTCTGAGCAAGCTGAAAGAGTGAGTATAGTGCCTGGGAATGTTTTTAGGACCTTGGGAAGGGGGAAAACACAGTCTTGCTTAAGAATGTGTTTAGTAACCTTTTTTATTGACCCTATTCACTTGACGTTATCATCACAATAATCTTGGTTATGCCATTTTGGGAGTCAATGTGTAGTGCAAATTGTAGGTGACGCAGCGTTGATTCACTGATCCGTTGATTCTCAAAATGGACTGGAATATAATTAATTTGGTGTTTTCATTGTAAATACATTGGGACCCAATACTAATGCCCATTGTCTGTGCCATTTTAAAATTCTGTTGGTCAAGGCAATGGTCTTTATGCATTGACGCCATCCCGCCGTCATTTTAGAGGTAAAACAATGATGAAACAATGGAAAGTGCGTACGTGTAGCACACAGGATTGGCCTGTGTGCATGCGTCCTTTTGACCTCTCTACATGAGGGCACTCCGCTGCAGTAGCGTCACATGCATAAGGTCTGTTACAAAATAAAACTTATAAGACTGAGCAGGATTCTAAAAAGACAGTATTTATTTAGATGCTTTCTATTCGTTCTCATGTTACATTAGGTTAGAAAAGTTGGAGCTGATTATGTATACAATGCCAAGCGACATTAACCCTGCCCTGACAAGCCTCCTCAAACTGTCCTCGTTGACGTTTTGGCCCACGGCCTGCTTGCGAGGTCACATTCATGGTGTCCATTCGTGCCCTACAGGATGCGCCGCTGGGGTAAGTGCAAACCAGTGCCTTTTATTTTCTCCTTCATGGGCCGTCGGGTTTAGGGCGATCGGGTTGGGGTAGTGGTTTATTTCCTGCCTTCCACCTCTAGGACCCCGGTTCGAATCCCACCGGGTGCTCTGTGTGGATTTGGTTTTCAGTCCCTACCTGATTAAGTGGGTTTAGAATGAAATATTTTTCTGGTGTTTTCATGTCTTTAAAACGGAAACTTCCTTACTTATCTTCTCTCTATGGAGTTCTTGACTAATAGTGATTAAGTTCACTTTTCTGAGAATCCCTGGCTTCATAAGTGGAATTAAGAAATTAAATTTAATGAAATGAAGTGAAATGAAGCTTTGAGGGTCACCCTTGACGTCATTATATAAGGTCACTCAGATGGGGGGGGGGCCAACTAGACAAAAAAGTGGGGAGTGGAAACACAAACATAACGAGGATATTCACAAAGTAGATATTTGTCAACGATTCATTTCATCTGAGTTAGATTATAGGATGTCTTAGGGGTGCAGGATATTTGTATAGATTGCCAAAAATAATGGTCAATATGCCGCAATGATGGGGGAAAATAGAAGCCAGCCACTAACATAACGGGAAAATTTGACTGGAAGCTGAAGGTCTCAGAGTTTAGTGCACTTCAAATCTTTATGAATTTTTGGTTGACGTTTACAATTATGAGTAGTTTAGGACGAGTCAGGAATGTCATGGTTTCATTGTTTGGCAGAGGTTTGTTATAGTTGGCATTCAATTTTGGGTTAATATAATAAAACCCATGAGCACATTCAACATTACCGTCCATAAAATGTGTGTTTCTTTTCTCAGCATCTGTTTTTTTTTAATCTCCTAAACAGCTGATTCAAACAAACTCTGAAAAGTGCAGAACTCTCGCTAATCTTCACAGTCTCCGCCGTCTGACTTGGGGGGTGCCCATCATCACCTATGAAGTTCCCGAGAAGTACTACCCGTACAATGTCACCACGGAAAAAGCAGTCAAGAGCGATAAAGTCAAGGCGCTGACGGAGATGCTTGGGAAGCAGTTTCCGAACACTGCGGTGAACGTTTTAATCGTACCGGTGGTGATAGTCAAGGATAGGCAGTGCTTTTGTAGGGGTTCGTTTGACTCGTCGAGCTCATCCGAAAGCTGGACGGAGAGTGACAGCTCTGAGAGTGACTATGAGTGGGAGTGGTAAAATGATGAAATCACATAAACACTACACATCCGCCATGCTGCTGCCTTCACCGTCTTGTTCCCGTATGTAAAAAGCACAAATGAAGGCTTGTGTCAATATATACACAGAAGGGGGAACAGACTGTTTTCTATTTCAGTTTTTTTTTCCTTCTTTTTAAACAAAGATTTGAATGAGTCAGTCAATATTGACATTATACAGGTCTACCATGTTGCTCCATCTTGAAAATCCTCCTTGCATTTGCCCCCATTGCTGAGGCCAAATAATAGAATGTGCATGCTTGTTTGCACCCATGTACATCTCTCAGCAAATGATAGATCTACAATGATCTCCGTGAGGGCGCTGTTTAAGCTTGTAACACCTTATGCAAGGGGTCAATAGCCAACACGGATCCTGTTGTTTTTTGGGGGTTTTTTTCATGAAAAAGATGGCCTGGCAATAGTTGTACTGATCCAAAAAGACCCAAATTAATCACCATCACAAATTGTTATCTTTACACGTTAGACAACTATGAGTATGTTTTAATGTTGCTAAAATGAATGATTTTACAAGAGGACCTGTGTCTCAATTGATCAGTATGAGCTGATGATGTTAAGGTCTTGCAGTTATACGGTTCATATCCAGAGCGACTGAATAGGACAGACAAAAGAAGAAACACAAATTAGGAAGGTACAATAAGCACCTTTGAAACCCCATTTACTATCTTTAAATTCTCACAACCTAATGAAGAAGAGTATTCTACTAATTGTTTGGTTTTTTTGTTTTTTTTTGAGAAAGGGAAAGGGATTCCTCCAAAACCTGACCAATTCCTAATAGAAATAATGTAAAACGCTTGTTTCTAGCTAAAACGTTTGACAGCTGGGCATCATTTCATATAGCTGTTGAATCAGAAATATCACTAAAACAAGGTTCTCTTCCAACCATAGCAGTATTGGAAAGCCGGTCAAAAACAAGACAATGGGAGACTTTCGAAATCCGTTGTTCTCTGAAATGTGCGTATGTTCCGGAACTCAGTAACAATTCGCCGTATTTTTGACCACGTGGGGGCGTATGTGGATAAATTTCACATGATGAAAAACAAGTAAACAAACAGGTTTTTTTTTCACTTTGTTATCGCTATTTTTTATGTATTTCTTCATTGCAAGAAAACTACAAACATGCAATTATAATAAGCTAAATCTGCTATTGTGATGCAAGACATTCCCTGATGACAGCGCTCTCATGCGGTCAAAAATATGGTCAATTATGGAAAGTCACAATGGAAAGTCTGCTGCTACATTGAGTCCCAAGTTCTCTCTATGTCGTGGCGTGTGGTATCGGTAACCTTTTTGTCTACATTTCAAAGTTTGTTTGTGCTCAGCAATTTGTTCTGCTGAGCAAACATTTACAGGGAACCTGTCAAAAAACTATACATTGCATGATGTCTTGGCTGGTATCATTTTTCCGCTAGGCCAAATTAATTATCTGTGCTTGGCATGGTCTGCTTGCTCTATGTAATGAATAACTGCACTATCTAAGCAAAACACAAAAATGTCCACTTGGAAATGTAGGTCCATTTAGTTGAAGATCAAACCCATGCTTCTGGTAGCCTAAGTACATTCCATTTAGTGTCTCTCTAAAAGAAAGGATTTATGTTATATTTTATTTTATGTCATCTTATATTTATTGGGTCGATTTAGGCCGATTTCATAAACCGCTCATGGAGCAACCCTCAACACGGTTTTTATTTCTTAAACAATGCAGACCGTGACGCAACAACGCAAATCCATTGTGAACATGCGCACGAACAGTCGAGTCTTTGTGATCGTGTATGAAACATTTTTGACTACCCATATTTTGTTGCACGTAATTCCCCTCGTAAGATCATTGCCCGAAAACACATCAATAAAAACAAGACAAGTGAGACTTTTTGTCCCGACAGAGACGTACTGTTTTAATGAGTGTTTTATTTAATGGGTAACATTTTTGAAATTGTTGATTGATATTTTTCTCATACTTTTTTATATATATATTTTTTTTTTCTCAACTAACATGAGAATTTAAACCACGCATTATACAAGACAATAGACATGACTCGAGTGTACTGTGTCGAGCATGATGTTTTACAAAATGATCAATTTATATGAAACGAATTTATGCGAATTCAATTAAGGCACAACATTTACACACAAATTTAAGAATCTACCAGATTTTTAGAATCTTCATGACTCGGGTGAGTTGTGCTAGACTGCTCGAACATGATGTTTTACAAATGATCAATTTATTTGTGCGAATTTAATGAAGTCACATTTTACACACACATTTCCAAATCTACAAGGAATGACCATATTAAGGTATAATGAGACGGTTGATTTTTATGCGATGATGATTTAAAATATATATATATGTAAACAATTACCTAAATATTTTTCTTTAATTGAGAAGGTTATACACTGTTATTTGAGACAATTTAAAAAAAAACCGTCATCGATTAGTATTTTGAAACCCTTCGGGTATTTCTGTGAGGATAAACCTCAAGAAATAAATAATATTCATGAGACGTTATCCACGTCACCACTAGTTTATAGATAGTCCGTCATCGCCATTGGTTGAATAACATTAGGTTTGCCCTAGGTTGGGAACGTTTGTTCACCACATTCGTGGAGATGGTGTCAAGTGATGGGCTGGGTGTCACGTAGCCCAGGTTGGACTCCTCCGTTGCATACGACATACACTGACGTCCTACCAGGGCTAGGTTTCACAGGAAAAATGAATACAGTGTGACTGTTCCGCCCCAACTTGATGATCGTCCCAACTATAGTTGGGACTGGTCCCAACTTGAGTGTTAAAGTTGGGGCGTCCCAACTATAGTTGGGATCGCAGTGCACACAAAGCACCCCACAAATAAACTAAAAACATAATTAATAGTAGTATCATAGTATAAAGTTTTTAAGACCACTTTCCCTTGAGAATATTTGAGCTTAATTAGAATTTTGTTTTTCCCAGGAGGGAAACTAAAATGCGTAGGCCTGAGACTGAGAAAGCGTCACCCAGCGGCACTGAGCATGAGGCATTGAGGCAGCTGTCAGAAGAACCCTCTAAAAACACTATTTACACTGAGTTAGCGGTCCATTGTGAGCGATATACTAAATTCTAAACCAGTTTTGACATGAGTTTGTACAGAGCCGAGACCCGGGTTTGAAATAAAGAATCTTCAGACCCATGATCGTTCACGGTGTCCTGTTGAAGTCTATGGGCGATCCCAACTATAGTTGGGACGTCCCAACTTTAACACTCAAGTTGGGATCGACCAATCCCAACTATAGTTGGGACAATTGTCAAGTTGGGACGGAACATGACCATGATCATGTAGGATCACCCTTTGATTTGCCGTGCCCTTGGGTATATCAGATACGGGAGACAATATGGGAACATAATTGGGGCTAGTTAACCTAACTATATGTGTGGAGGTTCTTCCACACACATGCGCCTTAGTGTATACATTTTTCGAAACACAGGGTAAACATACACAAAGTTAATAAATTGATACTTAATGCCTGGACTCACGTTATCAACAGTCGTGTACAAACAATGTGTTTTACAAGACGTGTTTTGTGCTTTGTGGTATACGCAGTAGTGGTTTATGGGTTTGTTGTTTTGTTTTTCGTTTTGCAACATATCGAGACTCTTTCAGAGAAAACAACCCAAGTCCGTCGCGGTGATAGCATATATGACGTCTTTTTTTATATTTTATTGTAGGCCAGTCCATGGTCAGTCATTTTAGACCCATGGAGGAAGGAACTAGACCCTAGTCTCCCCCTGCAACATTCTGTCTCCCATACTTCTCGGTCTCACCCTTTGGCTCGGACAAGTTGGTGTCTAGCTACAACATTGTTATAAATTCACTTGAGGGTCTGTGTAGGTGCGTAACCTGCCCCTATAGCTTGGACGAATGAACTCCATGGTCAGGATGGTCCCATCAATGACCGAGTCTTTGCATCCAAAGGGATGTTTATGCTGGTCCAAGTACCGGTGTAGGCCTACCTTGAGTCCGACCCGGTGAAGCCTATGCCGTCACGGTTACAAACCTGGTAGTGTTGTGTTTCTTCACTAGAATCAAGGTTCGTTTCCAATGTATTCCTTCGCTGACTGGCATCGTGTTGTCTCCTCCTCCTCTTTGATTTGATTTCTTTAAGCAACCTGGCCATACATGCAAACGTGATTGACATTACGCTCAGACAAAGCAGGGCGTAAACTATGAAGATGAGTTTCATGGTGCTAGAAAAAGCAGAATACGGGGCCGGTCTTCGCGGCATCACATCCCCAAAGCCGATGGTACTCAGCGAGACGACACTGAAATACAGTGCCGTCAAGAGCGGCCATCCCTCCGTTTGTATTAACACCAGGCTGGGGAAGACGACTATGACGACCCAGAGTACTGTCGCGGGAACAAGGAAGTATGAAATCCGTCGTGGGATTTTGTATCGCACACAGGAACTGCTTAACATTGCAAACCACAAATCTCGAAATGTCTTGCCCACAGTCAATATCATGTAGTAACATAACGGGACACCCACAGCCGCGTAGACAATACTGATGAGTTGTCCCGTCTTTGTAATGGGTACCAATTCGCCGTAGCCTACAGAGAAATGACGAGAGCAAAAAGAATAGAATACCATTTTTTTGCCAACATAAATGTATATTCATTTCTGGTAAAGCAATGTACATATACTGGAAGAAAAGGGCTAGCATTATATGGAACTATAATTGGAGTTGTGCGTTTTTACAGCATTTGTTCTCGTCTCTGATGCTGATATCTCCATTTGTTTGCTCTCCAATTCAATATTCAGCGTGCCCAAGCCTGCCAGAAAGGAGACTTTGTTAGTCCTATAATGGTACGATATAAAAGCTGCCTTATGTTACTTTATGATGAACAGATTGTGGCACACGACACATGTATCCACAGCCATCACTCAGTACCATTCTGGTTCTCATTTTGTTTTATTTGAGGAAAAGCGTGCAGGCACTATCCCCCATAATTGATTGACACTAAAACATATACCCACCACAAGTAGTGACGATCGACAGCGCGAAACCCATCGAGTCAGCAAGATTCCACACCGGTTCTATACCCCTAGAAGTATCGGTGTCTGTCCGGAAGACCCGCCGAAGTTTCCAAGCAATCTCGGCCTGTTCCAGGAGCACTCGCATGCTGTCGGTGGTGGCGTTACATTCTCGGTTCTCCTCGCTGAAGTTCCGCAGTGCGTGGTAAAGTTCCCGCCGCGAGTGCTTGGTCTCGGCTTTGTCTGCTTCTTTCTCGATGGCGATGAATACAAGCGCGCCAAGTGCGAGATAGACCCAAAAGACGAGGCAGATGATGATCGTGCGATACCTCTTTCGTATCTCCATTCTGTGGTCACTCTCCAGTTACTTCATAAAAAGTCCTCGGTGTCCAACATGTGGACATTATTATAAAGGTGTAATGCTGATTTGAGATAGCCGCACGTAATACGCGATACACCTATGAAGTACACAGACATCTGCTGGTATCGTGGCTTAGGTTCTTTCGTAAAAAAATAATATAGAGCTGAAAATAATTTTAATGACTGTTATTGACACGATCTGGTAACCTATTAGTTCCTGTTGGTTTACATGTGACCTCGGTTTGCATC
>CM021526.1:16369842-16383705 GCA_010994315.2 Pisaster ochraceus | reverse complement strand
TGAAAACGGGCTCTGGAATTTCAGTTGCAACAGTTTCCCTTTTTTATGTCATTCACTTCTCGTGGCACTTCGCAGTTTCTATAGTGTCTTGAAGAATGAGAAACCCGCTTCTTGGTTCTCTTTTATCCGATTGTTTAACGGGTGCCCGTGCCGTGCATTACCGAGCCCATTATTGTCTATTGAAACCCCCCAGGGCGTGCGCTTAGTTACCTGGCCATAATCTGGTCTTATCTTGCCAATTCTACTCAACAATACCTGCGTGATTACAAACAAGTTGGTTCCACAGATTTAAATCTAACTGTGGTCCGGTTCATGACTCGGAACACACAGACTATACCATGGATGGAGGAAATGACTGAACTGAAAGAGTCTGTAAGACACTCTGTCTCCTCGAGAACTCCTTCCTCCATGGTCTCCTGGAGACGAGCAGAGTATACTGTCAGCAAAACGTCGAGACATTAACAACGGCTCTTATCAGAGCCAACACTCCTCCCAAAAGAGATTTACACCTGGGTGAACCCGCCATTTTGCTGGTAATAGTTACTTCCTTAAAAAAAAAATCAAAATCATGCAAAGCTAAAAACATTAGCCTACTTACACTCTAGCTAGTAAAAGAGTACACCTACATTGTCGTATAGCCTTTGGTAGATTTGAAAGTCTATTTATTAATAAGTTACGGATTTTTCAAGGGGAATACAATCGGAAATCGCACGAAAAAAAGGAAGAATATGCCGGACACTCCACACTGGGTTGGCATTGGGAGGCAAGGCGATACATGTATACCAAGTTGTCCACTGTTAGCTGAAAAAAACGTATACATGTGTACGGTAGAACTAGAACAGCAGCGATGTTGGAACATCCAGAAACCGTTGCAACCTCCTTTACAAAATTCCACACACATAGAGTTGATAGAGGGCGCACTATTCCAAACAAACAAAGAATAAACTAATTTATTGTTCTATGTTTTGCAAGTTTATTTACACTCGTGTAGCATTTATATAACACACTGTTCCTCGAGGTCACTCTAACGCACAAGAAACATGAAAATCAAAAGCTTTAACTTTTGGTATGAAGACAAATCCAATCGAAACAGTGCAACCCTGAATGGCTGGTTACATTATTTCAATGCTTGTTGAAATAATTGCAAGGTCTCGACAATTACTTATCTATTTGTAATGAACAATCGATGATCTTTTAAGGAAGAAATAACTCTGGTGGCATTATAATTAATGTCTTACTCACTGGTCGGGTCTTCGAAAATTGCTTCAATTTTATCAAATAAACATTTTGAAAGTGCGACGCACAAAGTTCTTTAGGCCCTTTTTGTGGTGTCTGTATTTTGCAGCACAATCTGTTTGTTCAAATCTTCTTTTTTTTACATAGAGACTCAAGATGACCATCATACAAATGTTGTGGCGATGGCAAACACTTTGGAGAGATCTTTCCTGCTTCTCAGATGTGATGGAATCGGCACTTTAATTCTGGTCCCTGTGGGGTTGCCGTTCTCCTCCAGCAACACAATGTTATTTGAGTCGAACCTGGGCGTCATCCTTGGACCGACCTGCTTGACTCCGACGATCAGAGCCTTCTTCTTCTGCCCCTTGATGGCCACCAGGATCTTGTCTCCCGTTGTGCCGACGCGTTGTTTGTTGTACACCATGATGCAGCGAGGCGGTTTCTGTACTGCCGAAGCTCCGAGCGCCGAGTTGTCCACAACTCGTAACCTCGACAGTAGGATGATGGAGAGGGCAGGATTTGATGTACTGCAAATTCATTTCAATGGTGATAAAGAACACAAATTCGTAAAGAATAATTGGCTTGGTGAGGATTTTAAGGACAGCAAGCGTAATCGCACTTCTCTGCATTCCTTAACTTGTCACCTAAAAAGCACTCACACAAATTTGGGGGGAGGGGAACATAATTTTTATTCACAGCAGAAAATGGTCTACTGGTATGCCATTAATTTGCTTCGATCATATAACAGCAACAAAAAAGCCAATAGTATACTCCTGCAACCTGGTACTTGGACATGAATTGTATACGGTACTTACGCGCTTCAGCACCATGAATTGTAAAATGTTATACAACTGTGTTTTAATTTCACTGTTTTAGACTGCTGAAGTCCAGTTCTGAGGAGTGCAAAGAGCTCTCCTCCATAATGAAAGGAGAGCAACTCATAGCATTCTTCACATTTATTAAAATGAAGGACTGTGAAGTCCTGGCAATTCATCTACACATGGGACAAAGAGTTTATCATTTGAATATCAGCATATCTTAGTTTGAAAGTTCTGAAACAGAACAAGACCAGCATAGTTGAGCTGATGACACAAAACTTGTACCATTTATTCAAATAATCATGAGCAACAGTCTACAAAAAAATACATTCTGATGTCACTGTCATAAAAAATAAGACTGACAAGTTTGTATACAACTACTTAAAATTACAAACACACTTAACAGTCTTTTTAATAATAAATTTCAAAAATACACACCTAAAATGAGAAGCACATAAATTCGGTGAGCTTATGTGAGGTAACTTGCTGACTAGTTTGTGGAAACACTGCAGCACCGACATCTGAAACAAAGAATATACAATACTGGTTTGCTTGTATGCAACTTAAAAACAGCTCACATTTGTGATTTTACATTAACAACACATCATAACAAATAACACAACAAAACAGCCGCATAATTTACCCCCCCCCCAATTTTTTTTAAAAATATATAAAAATATGTATATCCAATGAAATCGTCTTCTACAAAAAATATGTAAATATACGTAAAAATATGTATATATATATATATATAAAAATAAATTAATTAATTAATACATAAATGAATACATTAATAAAAAACATTAAAAAAAATTAAAAATAAATAAAAGTTTAAAAATCAAATAAATAAATTTTCAACATAAAATCCACATAATAGAAACCATAAATGGGACTTGTGTGACTAAAAACGCTTACAGTTAACCTTAAAATATTTCTAACACTCTCAAAAGTTATATAAATATCTCTACAAATTGAAGGAGGGGTGGCCTTAGCTTTCGATCCAAACCGGATCTTCGTCAGAGACATACAAAATTGACAAACAGACAAACACGTCAATTTATAGCAAACTAAGACAATGCAAAGGATTACAGGAAGGAATTCAGATATAGATGGGAAGAAAAATAGTAACCAATCAGAGTTAACAGATATAAGGACAATGGAAATTCAGGCCTTGAACTTCACTCTTGAAGGGGCACAGCAATTTTCCTCTGGTAAGGGGCACTCAATGAGTAAAATGTAAATTTGTATTGGAACTTTGCAAAGGGCACCGCAGCAAAAAGCCCAGGGCACCACGGCAATAGCTGTGGGTTGCGCTGTGGGTTATTTTGAGGCCTGGATGTTCTGTATGAAGAAGGAGGGTGGTGAACTTATCACTAGCAGAAAGGATAACAGGAACACATTATTTATATAAATAAATAAACCCAAAGCAGAAGAGGAGGTTAAATTTCCTCTTATTCTGTAACGAAAAAAAAAATCATGTCAAACAATAGCTCCTATGACCAGAGCCTTCCTCTCCAATGAATTCAAGAAAACATAAAAACCGTTTGTTTTATGGAGGTTGCACTGTTTGATCGTTATTAACTTTTAATGCGATGAAAGGGGGCACATCTCAAAACTTGTTCAGCTGTGATTTTTGAAACTAAAAGCGGAAATTAAGACACAAGATGTAAGGTGTACTAAACACATTCACATTAATCCTTTCACCAACAGTGACCGAGCTTAATAATAGCAAGTTTGAGTGGAGATGGAATGAGTTGTCCTTGTATGATGTCGGCAAGTTGTCAGCTGTTGAGAATATTAAAGGATCGGGTTTAAGATCATCGCAGCTACTCACACACAACCACAAGACACAAGTGATTCTGTGAAGTGTATTGGTTGATTTGAATTATTATTCGGACAAAAAAACAGCAAGAAAGACGACAACCTGCAACCATACAGTGAAATATTCAACAACAAATACAACAAATTTCAACATAAAACTGATTTTTCCATTTCAATTCGGATATTAATTGTAAATTTATAAATACCCCGGACAGTTTCGCTATTCCTATTGGTGGAAAGCATGTCACGTGGGGGTGATAAAGACATAGCTAGAGCTGTTTGAAACCGGCTGGCCAATTTAATTACGCGGAACAGAACATAGCTATTAGTACCAGCGCGTAGTCTATTTTTACACACGTGCACACACAACCCAACGCGCATCAAACATAATTTTTAAAACGTTTTTGAAAATGTACAAATTTTGAAAATGCGCAAAATTCGCTACGAAGCAGATAGGGCGCGCAAGCTCATGTACGCCAATTTAATTACGCCGAACGCAATAATATATAGCTATTAGTACCGGCGCATAATCTATTTTTACACGCCTGCACACAACCCAACGCGCACCAAACAGAATGTTTGAAACTTTTTTTTAAAATGTACAAACTTCGAAAATTCGCTGCGAAGCAGATTGTCACAGATTGTCTATAACATTTTTTCGCTTTTTAACAAAAGGGCATTTATGAATGGGAATAAAAGAGTAGTGACTCGTTTAAAACCTTGCAGGGTCGTGGCCGTGGGATAAAGGCCCGAGCCTTCGGCTCGGGCCTTTTTCGCACGGCCACGACCCTGCCAGTTTTAAACGGCCGTTTAAGAACTCGTCGCCACTCTTATTCCCTTATTTATAATTGTAAATTGTTTACTTTAAAAAACCCTAAAATGAAGAGATACGTAGCATCGTTAACTACGGCCTGTGGAATCAAACTGAACATCTTACATAAAACACAACAACAATTAAGAAGAAAAAATATCTAAGTAACTGATCCATGTAGCTAAATCTTATTATTAAAAATAATGTAAAATATCAAAGATAAATCATAATGAAAGTAGTGACCGGAAACTGGACCAAATGTGCTCTTGTTTCTAAAATGAAAACGAGGACAAATAAAATATGTTATGTTTACTCACACCATCACAAAAAGAAACTTTACCTTGTCTAGTTAATACTTCACAATTATGACGTCTCCTAACCAAAAACTTCGCACCAAAAACTGAAACGTTATTTTTGGTGTCATTCAATTTACACGACACCGTGCATGTTCGTGCATGTTCGTGCATGTTCGTGCAGGTTCGACCGGTTCGTGCAGGTCAATTAACAATCTGTATACCGCCCTCAAGAGTCGAAGTGATGTTTTCTTGGTTGAACAAAATTCAGGGCCGATTACACCAAAGTCCCCGTTTGAGATCACATCATCGCTATCACCGTACCTCCGATGTGATCGCAAACTGCAAATCCATGGCCCTTGCGACGCCGCTGATTTTGCATATCACTAAAGTCATCGCAGTTGCAATGATATACAAAATGAAAATAAACGTTTTGTTTGAGGCTAAAAGTAGTGACCCTTGACAGAACCCGCCAGCAAGTTCGTCAGTCGTCGCTTGGTGGACGTTGTGTGCTACAACAAGTAAACTTATTTCATTTATAATTAATGTTATAATTTAAAAAAATAGTTGTAACGTTGAGATTGATAACAATCTGACCAAATTTAGTCAAATTCTGGTTAAATTTATGTGATAGCGATGTGGTGGCAAATGATCGCAAATGGGGGGGGGGGTGGACTTTAGTGAAACGGGCCTCGTGGTATTGAACATTGCGCAAAGCGATTTCTTGTTAAAATACACACTGGACAATAGACACACTTTACTTTTATCTCAGCCGAACTAATTTGTTTTTAAGCTGACATTTTTTTTATTTCGAAGTGATCATTACAAAATTATGGAAGCGTACTGCCGCCACATGAATAAAAAAAAATCTCTCTTATCTTGTACGTACACGATAAGTTATCGTGTACGTACACGATAAGAGCGATTATTTTTTTATTCATGTGGCGGCAATACGCTTCCGTACGAAATAAAAACCATTATAGAAATACAAAAATGCAACAAAAAAGTACAAACATGAACTTGCCAAACTAAATAGGTAGGTCTTTAATTAATATGTAATGAACAATGTATGCCTATAAAGAAACCCTTTTCTAGAATAATATTATAGTAAAAAGTGAGTTATAAAAAAATAAAATAAATAACGAAATTACGGAAGCGATAACGGGACATTTAGAAAAACAAAAGAAAGTCATATTGACTTATTCTGATAAATATGAGTTTAATCATACGTCATGATTGCGACGTTTGCCCATTAAGTCGTATTTTTTGTCAGATATGTAAGTAAAAAATTATGACTTGTACAAAGTCATAAAAATTATGAGTAGCGGCGTAACTAAGGTAAATTTTTAGGGGGCACAAGGGGGCACTGCTGGCTTATCAATTATAGATTCCATTAGCACTTTTTAAAAAACTGGATCTTGATCTACGTAATGGCGGGTTCCAAATGGGGGTGGGGGCACCCGGGGGCACTGACATACATTTTATTATTATTATTATTTTTTTTTTGGGGGGGGCACATGCACCCACCTCGCCCCCCTTGAGGTATGCCACTGATTATGACATGTATTTAATAATTATAACTTGGATTTTCTTTCTCTCTCGATGTCTCTCTCACGCTTCCGTCGTAGCGAAGGAATGGTACTTAGCAAAATAGACAAGCAGTGCTTGGCGTGGGGTTGGCGATCTGCTGGTTCCATTGAAAGCTACCCTCTCCACACGCATTTGTCAAATTGACAAATGGAGAAGGAGAGTTTTGTTTTAATTCAGTAGCTTTAAGTTGGCTCAAAGTAGCTTCCTCACATCTTAACATCAACAACTATGTTTTTTTTTTACAGCGGACATAAGCGACTACATGTTCAAGGCAAGTTATTCTCAACAGTCAGACCACCTGGCCAAGCATTACAGCAGAGCATCATCAACAAACGGTGCAGTAATGGTGCTCTGGGAAACAACATCATAATATCACGGTCGATATTAAATAATTTTAGTTTCTTCAGAAAAAAAACCCCAGAGCCATTCACCTTACAAAAATAGAGAGAAATACTTAGGCGAAAACAATGGCTCTCTCTTGCTCATAGCTAAAAAGGAAAAGAGGGTGAGTTCAAAGGTCGCGGCCAAAAACTTAACTTTTTATTGTAAATATGCTGATTAAAAGTTTTCAGAAATATTGAGGGCGCACTTGGTCTCCCTACATTTCATTAACTAACTAATTAATTAGTTAGTTAATTAATTACATTGGGGGAGAGGGTTCGGAGCGGTTCCCGCCGTGACCCCTGCCCTCAGCCCCCTGCTGGTTACCGCCACTGCTGATTGGCTTTAGAGCACAGATTGTGAGTGGTAATATTCCAGTTAAGCTAATCATTTATAAAATGTGACCATTTATATTTCTAGATCATTTATGATTACAGGTTTGATCACCGTGTGGTTCATATACGAAAACCTTCTTAATAGCTTTTTGTAGGCTAAGGGTACCACACAGTTTTTCCTCACATTATTACAGGGAAACTTTTCAAGCCTCATTCTATACACTCAGGACCGATTCTGTGCCTCGACTACAAAACGCGCTCGGTCGCACCGTGTCTTCAGTGCCCAATCTCATAGAGCTGCTTTATAAGCAAACGACATTGCTTAACATATTTCTGCTAAGCACAAATGAGCAGGATACCAGTCACTGATGGCACATGTGCAACGGTACTTTGGCCGGTAACCTTTCTCTACTAAACAATATTTTGTTGTGTATAGCCACTCTTTGTGCTTAAGCAGCTCTATGAAATTGGGCCCTGGTATTTTCCAGTGTTACCCTGTCCGGCCGGTCGTACGGAAATAAGCCTGGACTGGATCCCCTGTTACCTGGAGGACAAATTAACTGCCCCGTAATCTCCTACTTAAAAGCAAACAAAAATGAGGATGTTAAAGAGGATGATGCTCGTGGCAATACGAAGTGATGACGTCAATGTAGCGGCACAGCTACTAGTTTTACCCTTGCCAATCAGCCTAGCAACATTACGACCACTGATAACCGAAGTTTCCATCTGTGCTGCAACAGTCTCCATCGCGTTCAGGTTGAACACGTAGTCATCTAAGACGAGGCTCTGATAGGTGGACTCGTTGGTGATTGGTGGACTCAAAGGGTAGAGGTAATCCCACCTCTTGGTTATTACCTTCTGAACTCCATCGAAGAGGTCATCCAGTAGGTCACTTTGAGTGAGGTTTATAGAACTAAACACCCGGTAGAGATTGAACCGTCCAGTATTATCTTGCAAAGTTACGTGCACCCAAGCTACAGATGAATTAGCTGTAGTGAAAAGAGGCACCGGGTTTGAGCCGTTGGTGAAGGGCTGCTGGGCGTGGAAGTAACTGGGGCGAAGTGACTCTGCGACTACATAACAAACGTACGTGTACAACTTCTGCCAGCCCCTCCTAGGCTGGGTTGTAGAAGGATCTGGATTAAATCCTTCAAACTGGATATCTGTAACCAAATGTGAATTTAAGGCTGACATTAAAGATTGTTAATGAAAAGAAATTGCCCGAAGGTTGTAACGCGAGGTTACTAAACAGCTGGGTCTAAAAGCCCGTTGATCTTGTGTTACGATTATTTCTAATTGTTAATTTTCTTCTTCTTCTTTTTTTTCAAAGCAAATTTTATGGAAGTATTTGACATCACAAACGTTTTAAACACATTATTGACACATTCAAAGGTAACAGCACTTTCACCGGATCACCAAAACACATTTTCCAGTTAGCATTTCCCATCATGGCGTTTCCCAAGTTTCTGATGTCTTATGTCTTCTGTCAAACAAAGATGACTGGCCATGGATCTCATTTCAACAGTGTTTTTTTTTTACTGGCTTGCTAAATCCTTTGTTTTGGGGTTTAGTTTTTTTGAAAACATGAATCTGACTTGTGTATAAGACCATCATTCAACGCCAGTTGTATCTTGAGAAATATAGACCTACCTGCCCACTCTAACGGAGCTGCAATTACAACTGCTTCTGCAGTTATCTCGTGGTCTACCCCATCTGCAACGTATTTAACGGTGTACTTGCTGGCATCCGTCTTTCTGATGTGAGTAACGCGAGAGTTCAGTTTCAGATCTGCACCGGATGATTCAACAAGTCCCCGTACCAGATTGCTCATACCGCCCTCGATGTAAAATGCTGCGGTCAAAAGCACATTTGTAAACAAATATTGACTGTTTGCATCATCTGGCTTTTTTTTAAAAACCAAACTGATGGTGAAACATTTCTTTAGTAGAGGAAGTTAATAAACTTCTGTTTGAGACGCAAAACGGCTAGTAGTAAATATTGGCGTACAAATTCACAATTTGTGCAGCGTAAACATTATGATTTATCCAGCAACTTGGTGTCCGTAAACCGGCGTGTACAGTCTGTGACACATAGCCACCCTGATCTTTGACTTTAGTTGAGGCATTTTATTTTCGAGTAAAGTCAGCACCTCAATGAGCCACAGCTGCACAACTCACGCATGACTGGGTTTGCGACTTGGTGCCCCAAATCATGAAATTTTCGGACTCACCATTTTGTAGAATGCCTTCCAGGCATACCATACCAAGCCAACTGTGGCACTCGAGTCCCTGGCCAAAGTATACTCTGGTCACAGTTTCAATAAGGTAATTCTGAACCTCCTGGCTGAATGGTGTCGAGCCACCGGAGAAGTACTCCAAGGCTGACCTGGTCACGTACTCGTCCAGTCCCCCAACCCTCAGATAAGCGGGGACGGACTCAAATACGGTGTCTGCCTTGGCATACTCGTCGTAGGTGGATTTTACGGCGGCCAGATAGTCTACCAGACGGATCTGCATCTCGGTTTCAGCACCAGGATTTATTGCCAACATGTCGGTCGTTGTCTGGATATGGGTACCGTCCCAGACGAAGACTTTCGGGTAGTTCATCTGCTGAAATGTCCCCACAGTAAGATTCAGGTCTTCTGCCAGCTCAGCGATGTATCTACACGAATATACAAAACACGGCTATTGGTAGATTTTGTAATATAATGTTTTTTGTCAGACTGCCTGAAAGTTTCGTCAGTCAAACATTTTAAGTTTGTTTTCTAGAAAAAATGATCTATATTTGATAACACTTTTTATTGTACTTAATTTTCGATAAGAAATTTAATTCAAAGCTGTAAACTAAAATATTAAAATACTCTCCCTCATATTCAAAATGAATAACCCACCGGCCAAAATGCGACGACAGTTCCACAAGAGGACATACATATTTATTTAAAAACATATCAAAATAACGTTTCACCGTCTCTTCAGGTAAGTACTAATTTCACTGTATCGATTGGTATTACCTCTGATCTGCATTGTAAACTTTTGCGCCAAGTGCAACTGTTGTGTTCCAAAAAGATACGTCTTTGATACGCCCACCTTCAAAAAGGAAGAACATTAGTGTCTCAGTTTCTCGAATGACTGTTTTCAGACCATGGGTGCATAGCAATATCATACTGTGATGGTTAGTTTCCATAAGTCCCTATTACTAGTGGTGTATACCCTCATGTTCAACTGTTCCTTGCCACAAAATACCACATGAGACTGTGGAGACCAAATCATAGTCACTATCGGCATGTGCTTTCCTACCTAACTGGTCCTTGCCACAAAATACCACAGGGCAACCGTGGAGACTAAATCCCTGTCACTATCGGTGTGCTCTCCGGCTTAACTGGTCCTTGCCACAAAATATCACAGGACATGCACCCAATGCTAGCCTGGAAGGTATGGTACTCCAAAAAGCAGAGCTTGTCGAGTAGAGACCCCCATGACGAATAGAGAGTTAAATCAGAGATTTGGATGACAAATGTGTCTGTATACTCTGTCTCTGGTTAATGGGTCACTGAGTGTGTGAGCGGAGTGGGGGCCGTACTCCAGGTTGACGACAACTGAAGAAATAACACTTGGAAACAATCTGCATGGGTCTGGTCTTATTTTATGATTACATTTTATTTTATACAAGGTGACTTGTATCAACTAGGCCTAGCTGGTACGTATGTGAGAGGCGAGACGTCTCTTGCACTGACGCATAAGGGCAAGTCGAAGGAGTAGTCGAGGCCCAGAGTGACAAGCGGGGTTGGGTAAGTATTGATTTAGCAATGATATCACAGAGAAATAACATAAGATTGGTGACATCACCCTGAGGTCATAGCCTGGGACTGCGTGTGGTATGTTTACGGAGAAATGGGAGTGAGCCTCGGACTGGGCCACCTGTTGACATAATGCATCTCTATTGGTGGAATACTAAAGTCAGTAGAAAATCTTCCTTTCACTAGCTTAAAGGATTAAATTAAATACAGAGAAACTTAAATTGTAAAGTATTATCAACAGATTGGATTAAAAAAATAAAGCAAATCGTTGAAATTAACTGAATTGTTTTCAATCGTATAGCCATTTAGTATAGCCTGACTTTGCCCGGAAAAAACACTTACATTTTTGCTTAAACTAATGTGTCAAGTTAATGCGTTTGATGTCATTTCCAAAGCTAATAAGCTTTTTAAATGGAACTCTTTTTGGGGCAAATGGGATATTGTGATTGAACTATAGACATAGATTGAAAACAATCCTTCGGTCTTTAAAGATTGTTCCTGTATACCGGGATCGTAGAGCTACTAAAGATGCTAGAATCGTGCTATATCAAGCTGTAAAACGGACTCACCCACGGCATCCTGAGCTTCAAGGATAGTTATCTCGGCGCTGGGAGTCTCTTTAGACAGGTAATAAGCACATGATGTTCCACCCATACCACCGCCTATGATCACTACACTGGGTGTCGATTGTGCACCGTTGGCTATTGTGACCGACACGATCATCAGGGCGGTCAGGGCTTGTACCGCCGCACACAGACTATGCGAAACGATCATGGAGGGACGTTAAGAGTGAACAAGCAACACGTTAACATTAATGCAAAATGCGTTAATTTTTGTTTTAACTTGAAAGCTAAATTGTTTGCAGAAGGTCCTACCCGCTAATAAAATGACATCTCGCTTACCTCATACTTTGCACCAGCGTGGTTCTGGGCAGACGATCCACAGTTTGGACGTTGTTTGTTGGTTATACTGAAAGAAGAAAAAGAAAAAAAAGACCGAGCAAAAGACAACAATATCATTGAAAATATAAACGTTCACAGATTTACACGTTACTTGCTTTATATAAATAGTAGTGTAAAGTTTTGTGGAAATATGTGTACTTTGTATTCTTAATCTTTCCAATGTTGTGAACAAACTCCATTACAAATAACGTTTTACAGTACAGGGCAGGGGAGAGCTGTGACCTTTCCATCGCTGATAAACAAACAGCGCTGGTTGGCCATGGGCGGCCGAATTGTTAGCAAACCACTCAATCGTGTTAACAAGAATATGTTGAGGCCGAATTCAACATTTCTGCAAACTTTCAATTTAAAAATATACATCCCATGATTTGTTGCCTTGTTTCCCACAAACTCAACACTATGTTTTGAATATTTCTAGGTCCAGAAACTCCTTTTCTGACAAAGCCTTCTCAATCTCTGGTCCTAAGCTCTGGAACAATTTACCCCGGCACCTCCGAACACTTGACACGGTTTCGACTTTTAAAAAATAGATCAAAACTCACCTGTTTCCAGTGTGACCATTATTTATCTTTATCTGCTTTGCCTGCTAGCGCCATGATCTAGATGGAATGGCGCTATATAAATCCCGCTATTATTATTATTATTATTATTAATATTTGTGAAGCATCGTTACGAACTCTGGCTATCTGTTCTATTTGCTATGGCTATTTGCTCCCATGTATGGCTCCCAATAGTTTTCCAACCTTGGTTGGCAACAACTCGGGCTGTGACGTTGCATTAGGAAGGTTCATTGAAAGAGTTGCGATGGTAGAACCAGTTTTCTTTGTTCACGTGGTTGCTGGACGCCATTTTCGGTCAGAATGCAGCACAACCCAGCCTTGCTGCCGTGGGCAGCGCGCCGTATCGATACCTCTCGTCGCGAAACCCCTGGTAGGGAAACACTGAAAATCAATGCTGATTGGCTAACCAAAATGTACTGCTTTGCGTGCACGCTTGTTGAAAACATTCGAGTGGAGTTTATTTAGGGAGTTTATTTAGTGAGGTGAACCCATCAAGGATGCCAAAGGTTAGTGCGCCCCAAATATTATTGTCGCAACCTTGCCCGCAACATTTGGGGTCCTCTTTCCGTTAAGCGTTCAGCAGCAAGAGCACCTTCTATTTGTCCTGGGTAATTCTCTCTAATTTAGCCATGCTCCTAAATGTTTACAATCTAAAAGAGCCCCCAGTACAATGTTGGTTTATGCCACCAGAGAAATAAGGTCGAGGGGTTAATTGCATACTGTAAATGTAGGCCTATTTGTCATAGCTAGCCACGTTTTGACCCTTGATCTTCACAAGTTGTTTGCATTTTGCAGGTTATGTCTTTTGAGTTGAGCTTCTGCAGGGGAGCAACTTTGCTACCAATGAATGTTAACACGAAGAAAGATTTGGCGTGCATTTAACACATCAAATCATTTGATAAAATAACCCAGGGCTACACGGTTGACCTACACGTTATAAAATGACAGAGAAAGCCGAGTTAGGTTGATAAGTAGAGCGCAAGGTAGTGGCTTGTGGGGTCCTGCTATTGTTGTTCTATTATTCCCTTTTCTAATGAATTCTCTTGTGGGGTCCAGGTTCAACGAAGAATTCTCTTGTGGGGTCCATTGTTCCGTTGTGTTTTGGACCCCACAAGGACCGGTGGGTGTGTTCATGATGTATGATGTAAATGAGGACATCCCATGGTTTGGACTTTTAGCGACGATCCCATTGGTGTTGTACACGAAACAAACCGAGGACTGTCCCCGGTATGTCATTTTCCGGGATCCATTATTGTTAAA
>CM021526.1:16352546-16366792 GCA_010994315.2 Pisaster ochraceus | reverse complement strand
TGGAGGTCTCCCTGTGGGAAATTAAGACAATGCAAGCTGGTAATTATAATGTTACACCTGATCAAAGGTCACACATCAGTCTCCTCCCACACCAAACGACTCTGAACCCCTCAGCAAATGGCGCTCTGGGTCAGCCCCGCCGTCAAAGATGGTGACGGTGGTCTATTGTCATGGAAATGGTCTGTTTGTGGGCTGTGTTTGTTTGTAAAAAAAAACCTAAGTTTATCACTGACTCGAAAACAATTTATCAACAAACATGTTATTTTAAATATGTTTATTCCAACACTGCTGAGTAGAACAACCTGTCATGATACATTCACAGCGGGGCCTGGTCTTGTTGAAGCCTGACATTAATAATCAAAACCAATTTCGATGTTTGATGGCGTAGGCATACATAATGTTCAGAGCAATCAGCGCGCAACGTCGTGACGTAGGTTGCTTGGCTACAGCAGGAACACCGATGACGGGCAAGAGATTGTGACGTCACGGGCATAATCAGCAAAATCATAATCATTTGCCCGTTTGTTCTGCTGATGGCGCGCTCTCTCTCGCTGCAGGTTGCGAGTGTTCCAACACATGTGATTATGTATTCAATTTTAGCATAATTGCACAAAATGCATTAGCGATTCACCACTACATGGCTATTTCTCTCTTTTTTTGTAATAGACGGGTTTTAAGTGATGTACTTTATTGCTCCCCGTAAGTACTGTGCTTTACACAGACCAAGGATACCCGGTGAATGATATCCCCATACTTTCTGGTAGAACTTCTTTTTAATAGCAGGTTATCTTATTCTATAGTTTTAATATATGTTATTATTTGCATCAGCGATAAAGATTATTATTTGTGTTTTACCCATACACTGATGTGTGACAAGCACTGTAATGGTTGTAAAAAGCAGATTTGCTGTGTTCGAAAAAAACGTAATTGAAAACTCACGTATCAAACTACCTTGAGTGTGATACACATGAAACACGATTGGTTTATCAATATGTATTTATAACTCCAATTCTGCATTTAAAATACCCTCAGGTTATGTCCGTCAACTCATCTACGAAGAAGGGTGCGACTTTACCATGGCGGAAATGTCTGCGAAATATGCCTATTAACACGATGTTTGTGACTCGTTGCTAGAATCGAAACGTCACAGAAGTTGTTTTAAAATAATTAAGAAATCAAATCAGATCAAAACTGATTCAAAACAAAGTCAGAGGAAATGTACAAATTGTTGGAGTATCACCCCGTATGGCAGATGGTATACCAAAGATTGTCATATATACATTGTAAAATTCATGGCCTCTACACCGGATAATTCAACATTATTCAATCTAGGCAGTTTGAGTATCCGTTAAATTCTAACATTAAAGTATAACACATTTTGATTTTGATTATTTCTTTTGCCAATAAATTTATTCTAAACAATCACACATAAGCAATGATGATTTATGTTGATTTGAGGGAGGAATTGAACTAGATAACATCACACCCACTGACATCGAATAGACAGTACGGAGCTAATTATCGGATCGTGATCCCTAAATCAAGTTGAATACTACGTAGAAAAAATCTACCGCATCGCAGGACCTCATTAGGTGTGCTTTTGGCTGCATGGGTAGTCATAGAATCGGAGAATTCTAATTAACACACTCAGGCCCCCACTGCAAAGAACACTCGAGTTAATGAGATGTATTCTACCTGCGCAGAGGGACCAATGGTTGGTCAGCGAGATGTCTCATTATGCTTGCATCGTCTAACCTCACACGATGATGCTGTGCTGCATTGCTTGATGTCAAGTAACCACTCGAGTCAAATCCGCATCTTCGCTTATAGCTACAGAGAATCTCCGAGCGCAACGGCAGATATTTATATATATTTTGTAGGGGATTTATTTGGTGTTTTTTTAAAGTTCCCTAACCTTAAACAAAATTACGGATCGTACGGGAAGAGAGAGAGGGAGAGAGAGAGGGTCGTATTGGGCTGAGCGGAGGGGGTTTATTTGGTGAAATCGTCGGCGGAGCGCAAAGTGGTCTTCTCGGAGGATGGTTGCTCTGCCATCATGCGGTTTGGTTAAGACGTTGCTAGCGTTGGGTCTGTGCTGCGTCGCCTGGGCTGTTGGTGCAGCATACGGTAGCGAGGATGTTTTCACCAATAGCTTCGTGGTGGAGATGAACGAGGGAGCCGGCCATAACATACATAGCATCGCCAAGAGGCATGATTTCGAATATCTTGGAACGGTAAGTCGGCTCTAATAGGAGGCTTACTTTACATTATTGTGTTTCCATCTAGTATATCTATATATATATATATATAACACAATAAGAATAACAACGATTTTAAACACATTTATATTGTGCATTTCACAACAAACATGTTCAAAAGCGCACGACAATAATATACAAATGTAAAAAGTCAACACAATGGAGTAGAACAGCAAAGAGTAAAAGTAACAATGTTACTCAAACAAACATCACAAAATTTGCCAACAGCTGGTCCAAAAAGGAAAGTCTTAACTTAAATCTTTAAAAAAGCAATATCTTAAAATATTAAAATAGAAATGAAATAAGACCGTAGAGACTGTTTCAGTGAATATTGTGCATCATTAGAGAAAGAAGGAAGATTTATTTTCGAATATGATCAATTGTAAAAATGAAGTATTTGGAAAATTCACAAAGAAATAGAGTAGGCCCTACATCAGAAATGATGTAGTCATTTGATTCAACATAGACACATCAATGAACGAGGAAAAGTCTAAATTTGTGTAAAATCTTATGCAATTTAAGAAATACAAAATACATTGTGTATTACGATTAAGGGTCCCAAGTAATACACCACAAGGGAAACTTAAAAATGACGTCACAGCTCAAAAAATACCGTTTTCATTAATGACATTTTGAAGTACACAAGTTGTTTTCACGTACAGTGTAAACTATCAAATAATGGCCATTCTTATACATGGCATTGTCCACAAAAGATACATTGACGTAAACAATATTTACCCACGTAATATTAGTATGGAGAAATCTGTACTAATATATTTTTTAAGGGGAGAAAACAATTCTCTCTTTTTAATGAACCGCAAAAAAATACAAAATAAATTCCATGAAGGACCTAATGATAACAATGAATCCTTAAAGTGTGCCAATAACTTAACGAAAGCTGTCTGGTGAAAGAAGTACAACGCCCGCTTTTGTTAAGAGACACTGACCCCCTACCCCCCCCCCCCAATCACCCCACCTCACGAGCTCGTACGTTTCCAATTTACTAAACACACAAACACTAGGAGGAATGGCAAGAAAATGTTTTCAAAAACAACCCACATTTCAAAGACAGACCTCAAGGCAAATCACACTAATTGCCTTTGGAACACAATGCTCCATGAAGCGTAGGTTGCAGGGAACGTCAATGTAAACGAACCACTGAATAATTTACTAACCCCCCCCCCCACTCCCACCCCACCCCCATAACACATAAAAAATAATAAAAAACAAACAAACAAACACCCCAATAAACACCCAACAAAAACAACAACAAAATAGCATCAATGTAAACGACTGAACTAGACAGTGAAAAATTGGCCCATCAGCATGCTGCTTCTGCCATGCCAAACTCCACTTAGGCTGGAGAATAAACATCAATAAATATGCTTGGAAATATTTTACAAAATCATTAATTAAAATATCAAGGTGTGTAAGGGTTTGCCACTGAACCATAGAAACCGATCAAAACATAATGTTGCGTTCTAAGAAGACGAAAAACATTTTGTTAAGTGTGTGTACGCTAAAGGCATCGTTTTTACTCAAATAAAATCTGTGTCAAAAGACATTTAAAAAAAATCTTCTCCCATTAATGGAAAGCCCAAGCATTTTTAACAAGAAAAGGCATGGGTCTAACAAGACACATTTTGCTGTATAACTCGTCAAAGATGTTCTGTTTTGGGTGAATTGAACATCGGCAAGTAACATCTGCTACATTGCTGACTCTACACGGCGCTGTAGGACTGAACAAGTATAATAAAATTGGGCATTATGTCCGAAGCTGATGTTGACGTAGTAATGGAGAGGTAATTAATGTTGGGTAACGGCGTGATTTAGGGGCAGATGAGAGGTTTTAAAGTGTGCATTTTTTTTTTTTTTGGGTCAATAAATTCTGATCAATATTGAATGCTGCTTGCGTGTCGTTCGATACAAGATTCATGGCCAGGATTTTAGTTTAAATTGGCAGATTTTGTTTTTTAATAGTTCCAACTGTATTTTACATATTATTTGTTTTTTGGTTGTGGAACTGAAGTGCGGATGATACCAATCTGGTTCCTTGAATGTTATATTTATTTAAGCTGGCCAGTAACGGAATAAAAACAATTGCAAAACTAAACTACATGAACAATTAACGTGAAACAGATGCTTAAACTTGTCAACGGATCAGGAAAATATTTGGCGCCAATTCCAACTTGACGTGCAGCTTTCAGAAATGAGCAGTGCTGATAACAATGACCAACTCTAGGGCTTGAAAGCTGAGCAAAGTATAACCAATTGTTATAAGAGAAACTTAGACTGGTGTAGGTGTTATGCCCCAGCTGCACTCTAGCATTCAACATTAATCAATCAATGACCGACTGCGAGAAGGTTGAAGTTGTTGATTAGTCTTCGTGGACCGTTCAAGGGGACAAATTGCCCGGTCACCAAGCAACCTCGTTCTGGGCTCTGATGCCTCGTCGAAGCCGCAATATTGATGCATATCAAATTGAATTGCAGTAATTACAATCGTTTATTTATAGTTAAGCCCTTTATTTTAAAAGTAAGCGATGAATTAAAGCTTTGCTTCAAATGGTTCGTCAACAGTGTAAGCGTGTGTCCCAACTAAACTGTGACCCCATGGGTTTCCTAAATTACAGAAGCCCTGGATACATAATTTCAAAAATTGTTCCGTTAAAAGTTTCTGACATGGTTCTATTGATGAGAAGGCTTAAAGATGTCAAAAAAGACACCCCCAAAATTTTTTAAAAATAAATAAATGACTAAATAAAAAAATTAAAAAAATAAAAAATTAAAAAATTAAAAAATAAAGAAATAAAAAATCACTTGAAATCAGGACTCCATCCCACAAAGAGCTCAGATTGATCCTAAAGGGCGAACCATTCTTAATTGCTAAGCAAGGTGTGACATCGCAATACAAATCTCCGTGGTGGGACTGACAACTCATCAACCCGATGAAACTTACTGCTTTGTGAAATCGACGGCACTCTGGTCAAAGACTCAAGTTATTATTAAACGATGGCCTCTCGACGTGGGGCTTAAGTTCATTGGTTACATCATTTCTTGATAAAAACTAGACGGTTGGGATAATCGTAGTCTTCGATGTTTGACGTTACAGGTCCCCTTTTTCGTTGATAAAATGCTGTGAACGATAAATAACACAATATTCAGAACGTCAATTGCTTTTGTTGTTGTTGTTGCTGTTGATGTTGTTGTCGTTGTTGTTGTTGCTGTTGTTGTTTTGTTTTTCTACAATAATTTCCAAGGAGATAAAATGTAATTCAACGACGTGCCATCTCTGACCGCCAAAGGAGTATACCGGAAATATAAATTGCGACAAGTCTCAGCACTGTAGTCCTTTTTAAACACAAAATAAAATATTGATAAATAACTTCTTCTTCTGTCCCAACATGAAACCCGAGTCCAAACAATAACTTTTAGAACCGATAGCTTTTAGAAACCTAAGCATTTGACAATTTTTTTAATTATCTAAGTTGAAACACTAAAAATGAAAGTCCCCATTACATTACAGAGAGAAAGAGAGAGAAATCCTGAATCTGATCTGGAAATTTCTCTTTTTGTAGGCAACAGCAATCAACAAAACACAAACATTTTTCAGGGAAAAGGTGTATTTAAAGTGAAATACCGCCCCGAGCATTGATATCATCTAATTTTACCGTAGCAATTAATTATGTGTTCTAATGACGTAATTTCAGAAAAAAAATTGGGAAGATTGTATATAATGGTACACCGTCGTTGAAATTTGAGTAAACGTTTGTTATTAATAAAGTGATCACTAATAAACAAGCTGAACAATAAGCTGGGGAAAATGTAAAATATATCAAACAGAATTTTTTTTGATGATTAATTGTTATTTTCTCCCTTCGAAAGAGGTGGAGTAGTCTCTTATCAGTTTTTTATAAAGAAATCAGTAACCAAAGGAAGAAGCCCAGAGAAGACAGGAAACATGACCGCATGCCTCCGGATAAAATGAGCAGCTGTCGCTATTCTGGTACTAAAGCTTTAATGAAATTGGCGGGTCATTATATCGCTAGATTGTGAACCAAATCGATGTATTGCAGCAGACGGGCAAGCATTTGTGTATTCTTTAACCCGTCAATTCGCAATACGTTCATTTATTAAAGATTGGACAGGTTAAGTTAGTAAAAATGTAACAGCCAAATAATGATAATCTCTTATTATAGCTAGAGCAGTTCAAAAGAATGATCAATGCGCTTCAAACATTATCACCATATCAGCCTCATAAGACAAAATGCCTATATATGCCTCGAAGTTTCGTGTGTGATAAAAAAAAAAACAATGGAAGAATATAGTACAAACAAAAATGAAGATGAAACTTTCAACCAAACCATCTGAACATTTTGTTTTAATGCCAACATTCGGTTAAAATCCCTCACCGGAATGACGTATTTCCGCGCAGACGCTCTGGGTCATCGTTTTCCAAATTTCGACAACTCAATATGAAAGTTATATTTCATTTCAGGTTTATTGCTTTTCCCTCCAAATATATATTGTTTTTAAAACTGACGTTTCCAGTTAAAGTGAAAAACAGAACAGAGGCATTGAAATCCAACAACTTCGGTGTTCATAATAATTTTTTTGAAACTATATACAGTGAATAAAAATAAAACACGGGGAGTAGAACAAATGCCATCGGTGCCGCTTTGGACAATTTCGCTCGAGAAGAATCGACAAACTCAAAGTCTCCAGAGGAAATTTAACCTTTAAAATAAATTGAAGAAATCGAAGAACCTGGCTAAAAATAGTCTAACATCTTATCAAATCAATTTACACAGATACAACACATGGACAATTGCTCAGTGGCATTTGTCAATAGCTTTCTATGGTAAAAGTACAAAAAAAATTCACTGCAGTTTGGTTGGCATAGTCTTTCTTCTTCTTCTTCTTCTTCTTCTTCTTCTTCTTTTTTACAAAGGAAATATATCAACTGCTTTGAAAATAACAAAAGTGCTTTGTATACTTGAATTTATTGGTCGCCATGATCACAAAATAGGGCTGGGCGAAAAGAAACACATCTTGATATAACGAGGTGCGTTTAAAAAAAAAAATGAGCTGGACTTAATCTTTGTACTTCGTCACAATTAGCAAGAGTAAACGCAAAACATGGCACCAGAACAAAGTGATATCTTCGACAAACCCGAACCGTGCTTACCTTTACAATACCTCGTAGAACGAACCCAAACGAAATTATACCGTTAAAACAAAAGTAACTCAAAACATGGCGCCTGTCAGAACAAAATGGTACGCCCGAGAAATTCTAGCTGGTTCCCAACCCCTCCCCCCACGCCCCGACGATGTTGGCTCTTAAGGCGCGAGCTGCCCTCCTTGTTACAGCAATATTGGGAAAGTAGGGAGACGAGGAGGGTAATTTTATTGTCAACTGTCCCAACCAATTTAGCCGGACTGGTCTTAAGTGTCTCTTGGTTTACCCAAGCCTTGATTGGATGTGGACAAACTTGGGAGCGTGGGACTATAGGAAAGGTATATTTATATTGTACTGTCCCAATACATCGGCCGGGATTTCAGCCTTTGAACAGTGTAAGCTTCGACGAAAACAAATCCAAACGAAAAAAATAATAATAAAATAGGTGTTCAGCTGTTGCCCGAACTCCTAATAATATATTGGCCAAAAAAAAAAACACAAATACAAAAAACAGAAATAAACAACAGTAATACAATCTTTTAAAACAAATATTCATTAAATAAAAAAAATCATCGAAAATCGAGAACTGAATTTTTTTTTTCATCCTCGACGAACCGATCACCTTGTGCCAGGTTGCGTCTATTACACAAAAACATTTTGCAGTAACACACATTCTATTTTGTTACAGTGGAGACATCTTTTTTTTTCCTTTGACCCTGTACTTAATAACATCCTCCCGTACATGTACTTTGCCCACAGATTTCCTTGAGGAGCACCCCAGTTGTTAGTATTCCCACATGGATATCAAATCTTCTTCTTTTTTTTCCCCCGCTTCAATTTTGTCTTTTCCTCGTTCTCCATAAAGTGATAACGCACACCTCGGCAAAACAACACCTTTACAGTAACTTACAAAACGGTGTCTCGACAAGCAAATTTACACAATTTGGAGTTTGTGTTTTTGTCTCTCTCCCTCTCCCCGAATGCCAAACCAGTCCAGAAGGGCACAGACCTCTCCCTCAAGCCCACAGGTCCGGAAAACATGATTTATGCACAACGTGAACAACCACTGACCATCATTTCACTTCATCTCCGCGGTGCTCTGCTAAACCCACTCACGTTAGTCTGGTCCCGGGGATATGTCACATGAGCTCCCGTCTCCAATTATCTCTGAGCCCCGAGTTAATACTCGCCGTAGTCGAGTGAGGTTTACTTTTAATGTAAATTCACAGGTCGCATTGGATTGTACAAAATCGCTTCGGGGAGTGAAGATGCAAACTTCATGAAATAGATTTAACCGTCTGATAGAGTAATTAAAGGAATAAACAATCAACGTGCACTTCATTTACTGTCTCGATTTTAAAAAAAATTCCTAAAACGATCCTTTAAATATTGCACATTCCACAGTTAGGTAACCTCAATCTTCCATAATTGATTGTCCTCCACAAGAAAGTAAAGCTGTTGTCCACAACAATCTGAAACACTCTTGTCTTGTCACCGCCCACTTGACCGCCCTGAAGTCTTCGCTTAAACGGACACATTGCTTTCGTGTGGTGCGCTTTGGGCTATAATAAGCATTTTGTTATGAAATGAATATGGTTAGAGAGATGTTTTAGTAGTGAAATACAATGATCCACACAAATCTCCACCCAAAATGTTTTGGTTTTTTTTCCTTTTACTGCTTTGTGAACTAACACGGTCTACCATTTTGTAGAACTCTATTTTTGACTCCACAAAATTACTGACCGTGTTAGTTAACGAAGCAAAAAGGAAAACCACACAGTTTCGAGGGATAATTTGTGTGAAACGTTATATTTTACTTATGTGAAACATCTTCCCATCTTTCCAACCACATTCATTTCACAACAAACGCTTGTACAAACCCAAAACGCCCACTCCGAAGACAATGTGTCACTTTAATAGCTATACACAATTCACACAATAGGTTGCTGTCTTTCGGTATACACGATGTTTGTTTTTAGTAAGAAACTTTGGACGCACTTAAGAGCGGGATATTTCCATGTTCAACGGCAAATTATTCTCACGAAGGTAAAGGGATCGAAACACGAAAATAGAAAACAAATCCTGTCATTATTATTATAATTATAATATTGTTTTTGTCTACAGTGTTACAGTGGTAAAACCTCAGATCAAAGGTTGCATACATTAACAACTTAAATAATGAATACTATATATGGACTTTATACTCGATCTATTATTCACGGACAACAAAGGTGCTGTATAATATAGGCGCTTAATGAGTGAACAAACAAAATGTCATGAACTGCAGAGGAGTCCATCAAAACAAGTTGTTTTTATTAATTGGCTGTTTTCACATCATCGTTCTTGATTGTAAATCTTTGCCATTTTCATCAGAAAGACATTGAAAAATTATGGTAAACTATGATGGAAATATGTTAATAGAGGCTATACATGTACATGAGAAAAGTGCCCCAAAAAACAAAAGATCAGCAAAGATGTGTCAACAAAAGTCTTCGTCAGGTGCAAGCACCCATTAATTATGTCTCTCGTACCCAAGCTCTTCATTTTGATCATGCAGACCTTCTTTGATCAGAAGTGAATTAAAAATAGATTTTGTTAATCTATTTATTGATTCTGACGTGCTACCAATTGTTCGAAGAACCCGAGGGGATTAAAAACGATCAAAATGATATACAATTATTCGGATAAATCAACATCTGCTTATTCAGCACAAAACCACAGCACACTTATAAAAGGGTATTTCTTCTTCAAGCTACATGGGTTAACAGTTTAGTTTGACTCACTATACGAGGAACTACACATTTCGGTAGTGTATAATTGGATATATTTGGGACTTGGGTGGAAAATATATATAACGTAGTAAATTGCATCCGCGAATCAATCTACTTATTACAGACCAAATGCGATTATCAAAAGTAGAAACGTGAGCATGACTGGCGTAAGGGTATTATTTTTGTATTTATCACCACGGTAATCCCATGCTCAAAAGACGATGCTTCTCACTGTATTGAAATAAAGAGAGTTGTGCTCATTATATCTTAAATCAATTGGACTTAAAAATTGGAACCAAAAAATTAAGGGACAAGAGGACAAATTTGGTTCAAATTATAGCTTTCGGAAAAAAATTAAACACCATAATGGTAACGACGACGACACAGCAGCAACGGCGATGATGATGCAGCAACAACGGAACATACCATACCAGCAACGACAACGACACCAACATCAACCGCAACGACGATGACGATGGCGACACCATAAGCAACAACAACAACAACAACAACAACGATGACATCAACAACAACAGCAGCGACTGCGACACGGACGACAACAACAACAAGGGCCACACGGCCCACAAAAGCACCGAGGATGACACCAACAATAATAGCAACGAAGATGGCACAACCGAAACAGTTACGACGACGACACCACCAACAACAGCAACGAAGACGACACCAACAACAGCAGCTGATGCATTGAAAACAACAACCTAAATAAAAGTAATGTTATGCATTTTTTTCAGGATGCACAGACTAATTTTAGGCGGGAAATCAAAGGCTTCCTTTTTCACGTGGTAAAATGTATGCATCAAACTGCCAGTACGAACGCAGGCAGAGTAACATAATAGGCATTTGGTCATGTACAATTTATTTAAACTTAACTATAGGGCCTACTAATTCATGTTAGCCTTCGAGAAAGACACTGCTAGGGTCGGAACGTCGGCCACTAACTATTCTTTTTGCATCTATACCATAGGTCCCGGTTTGCAACAGATAATACTATTTTTCATTGGATAATAATATACTGAGATTCCAGTGGCCTAAATGTCTCCTTCTCATCGGATTTTGTTCGCTCAGTTGTATTCATGGGCCTTATTCTTTGTAGCCGACTTCAAGGACTCACCTAAAAGGTTTAAACCGTGAGATCGATTCGTATCTGGGGTCGTGCAAACATGTCAACCAAAACACCGAAGCGTATATTATGAACATTAAGGTGGCGGCTATTGCATATACGTGCATTTATGACACTCCGACGCCGAGTACATGACTACACTTCATGACTTGAATTACTAATAATATCTCTCTACCTTGATTTCCAAACCGAGTGACTTATTTTGTCAATCCCTTGACAGCATGCAGGTAGAGGCCCAGTCGTTTATCAGGTCGATGAAGACCACATCGGTGCAGTGTGGCGCGGGCGATGCACGGGTGTCAAACGATCGAAAGAATACGGCGCACGGCTCAGGGTTGCCAGGTTCTGTACACATCTCGGTTTATTTGACAACGAAGCTTCATTTACATTGGGATTACAATTTGGATTACAGATAGGGAATACAGAATGGTTTGATTGTGAGATTTTAGGTAAAATCACGAGATTTCACGGGGAGCACTAGCACAAGGAGCTACAATTACGGGAGGTAACTTTCTCCCCCATACAAATACGTGCAGTCAAACCGAGGCTGTTATGAAAATAGACTGAAACTTTTTAAGGTACGACTTGTTTGTTTGCTCAGATGCACAGGGAACTCGACAACGAAACTTGAATAGAAAGTCTATCGCAAATAAAGCATCGCTTGTCTCCCGCTCTCCTTTTATCGACGTGTCCAAACATTCCCTCTTGGTTTATTTCCCGTTTTCCCCGTAGAACCTCTTCCCTCTCAATCTTCCTCTTTTTTTCTCTCACTCTCGTTTTTTGTTTGTTTGTTTTTTCGTTGACTCGATTTTCTTGGAGATATCGGTGTTTTATTTCTTCACTCGTATATCTCAGCATCTATGATCCTCTGCTCCCGGTGCTTTCTCGTCTTCCCATTCCCTTGTCTCACTGGGCAAACCTACACCGCTTTCCGTATTTTGTGATCTCCCCCGATTGGCATTTCCATTCTCAGTGCCGAGATGACATCAGCCATAATTTATTCAAACTTTATCTTCTTGTTGGAGCAGGCCGGGTGGGGGTGACAGTAGATGCTGGAGGAGTGACTGGCCGTCAAAAGGTCACTCCTGCGATCTGGTCCCGGGTTTAGTTTGATACAACAATTGGCTTAAGAGTAATCGAGGAGGGAATTGTCGATCCATGAGCAGATGAGGCGGTCATCGGGATTGCTTTGCTGGAGAAGGAGGCGACTGTGACGATGTTTGTCGTTGTTAATTTTTTTGTTGTCGGAGTATATGATAAAAGTATGATGAAATAAATAAGACGACGGTAATAATGATCATGATGGTGATTACTGTCATCGTCGTCATCACCACATCATCATCATCATCACTATGACGATAGAAATGATGAGATGACACTCGCCATAATCTATTCAAGTATATTATGCTCTCGTTGAACCAGCATGGTCTGAGGGGGGATTAACTAAAGCTGTCATCCTCCATCATCGTCATCATTATCATAATCAATAATAATCATGATTTTGATAGTGACGAGTCCCGCTTCCGTTAACAAGAAAGAACAATGTACAAATTCATCACCATAAACGGTCTGTGAAGAAGCTTCAGACCCAAACACGCCATATCGCGATGTCCGTGTAAATATTGGCCTCTTAAATACCCATGGACATAATACGCAAAAACCAAAGTGCATTACAGATAACGGGGTCACGGTTGGTCCATATGGTTGGAAAGCATTATGTTACGCTGAGCGAATAAGATATGCCTACGTCAGAGACCATTTTTCACTCCCAAGTGCACAACCATCTCGGAGTATACAGTCGGGATTGCGCAGGGGGCATACTTGAACGGCTCGAACTGGCGGTAAAAAGAAAGCGACAGTCTCTGCCGTTGCTAGGAAGACCCGTGTCTTAATGAAGTCTCTGGGAAATTGGAATTGGCAGGAAAATATTTTCACTGGATAAAGTCTGGCAACGAGCAGGAAGATTGGCCTTCTCCAAAGCGAGCAGGTAGCGAGGGTATCGGTTCAGAAAATGCAAAATTAATTTATTTTCTCTTCAATGTACGACATTGCCTTTGACACACATTATCTTCCGGCAAGACATTTTCACATTAAATTAAAGGTAAAAATAGGTCACCTTTTTTAGCTGAAAAAAAAATATAGGTGAGATGTTTCGGGTCCATCATTCAAAGAAACACTGGGAAAACAATGTACTTCCAAATTGACACTTTGCAGTGACCGTAAACGGGGTGGGGTTGAAATTAATAATGCCCGGTGCCACAAATTTCCAGTGAGGTTACAAATACTATACAAGTGGCGTTACAACAAATGCACAACCTGTCAGAGCGAAGATTTCATTTTAGCGTATAATACACGCTACACTGTAATCAGATAAAAATTTCAGAGGTTCAACGAAAACCAGTGAAAGCTGAGTCTGAACATTAACTGGTTTAACCAAACATACAACGAGTGCATTCTAAGGACACAGCTGAGGTTGTTGACACACATACAAAGTACACCACTTTTATATGGTGTACTGTTACTTGTAATATTATGAATGTAAGTATAACAACAAAAATAAATCACAAGTTATTTTTCATGACTGGTAAAAGAGATTTTTAAGACAGATGTTGAAAAAGAATGTGAAAGGAACGCTTAAAAAGAGGACACTGGTGTCAATGATGATCAGACACTGAATACGACTACGACAGTTGTTAACGTACCACCCCCTCCCATGTCGAGCACCAAATGACTAGACACGACCCAACGATGTCTAAGTAAAAATTATATGACCTAGATTACAAATCCGTAGACTCACTACAAATATTGTTTTGGGTTTATGGTAGTCCCCCCTCTCCTATCATTTCGTTAAAGCTCAAATTCGTCACGCAACAACGAGTTCGTTGTTTTTCTATCTC
>CM021526.1:16257193-16270934 GCA_010994315.2 Pisaster ochraceus | reverse complement strand
TGAATGGTTTTAAGCAACCAACAGAAATGGATGCTACCGACGACGTAATGCTGCATCAGTGTGACTCAACTGACCGGTATCCTTTGGAGAAGAAGTCAATGAAGAATAGATGCAAACCAAGTGAGAGAACAACCATGAATCCAATATACAACCAGTCGTAAACTGTCGGAGATGAGGTACAAGGCACGCATATGGACTCATTATTCCTGCGATAACCACGGGAACAAGCCTGTAGCACAGAAAGAGAAACAAATAACAGATAGACAGATAGATTAAATACTTTATTGTCGCACACTGGAAAAAAATTAAAATGGCCACGATTCAAACAGTACAGACACAAACACTACCAAATAAAACATTAAACAAATTGAAAATTCAATGGCCAATGTACTGACGATTGTCTACTTTCTGTGGATAGATACAGTGAAAATATTGATGCATGTGTGGTAGACATAAATCCACAAATCCAACTTGGCCTTGCCAATCGGTAGACCATCTGCAAGTGAAGTCATTTGAGTAGGGCACCCTCGTTCGGAGGTCAAAAGAAGGTTACTCATTCGCCCATCATGTGCAGTGCGCATACAGAGATGTACATTTTCCATTGTTGCATCATCGTTTTATCTCTAAGATTGCGGTGTGATGTCATCAATGCATAAGGGCCATAGCATTTGTACAGTTAAAAGAATGCTGAACTGAAACACATTCAAGTGAAAATATTAAGACAGGCCTTGAAAATTAACCGGTAGGCGGTAAATATTATTTGTAATGAATTAAGTCAAACAATGAGAAACTACAACTTACCCCGCATGATCCATATGTGTCATTAATACTAATAGTGTTAGTGTTATTGAAGATCTGCTGTCGGCCACAGTACAATCCAGGACAGGTCCTCTGCCCTATCACTGGCTCTCCATAATCTGCAGGTGACCAAAAAAATCAATAAAATAAAAATTAACATTTAAATAATCTTTGCCAAGATTTAATTAGGCTGGACTGTATTGACTATTGTTATGCTGCGCCGGCAAAGAAATGTCTGAAGACACCACACCAGCTTGCGCGCAATATAAATACACAACATGATCATGCCCAGGGATGTTCATTACTGTTGTAACTAATGTATTGTTAAAACTTTGCAGTAATCAGAACCCTCCGTCCTCTATGACTCAGACTAAGCTTATAAATAATTAGTTGCGATGATCGTAACCCTCCACTCCGGTCTGCGACCGTCAGGAGGATGGAGGGTTACGATCATCGCAACTAATAATAAATAATGACCATCGAGAAGATCAACGGTTAGGATTATCACAAATATTTAATTACCAAGTAATATTAATATCAATAATGCTAACATTACAACACTTTAACATAGGTGCAGCTAAATACTAGATTTAAGTAATTTTTTTCATTTTAATATTTAGTTAAGAATAAGAATTCTTCAATTCAAATTGACTGAAAATGTCTAACTTAATTGACTCATGATTGGCAATATTGATTATGATCTAGACATAACTTCTGAGTCTTTCCTCATACAACACACGATTCATGCATTTATTCATTAAATATAAATATATCTGTTTTCAGTTTGTTGTTATTGGTGTTGTTTGTTTTTTGTTTGATTTTGTTTTGGGTTTATTCCTCACGAAATGAATGCTACATGTCTTCCCATTACGGTATTTACCCACAAGACCCTGCCTGGAGAAACAACAACAAAGCCGACTGCCGAGTGCTGGGCAGCAGTTCGGTACTTACATGGCTGAAATGGATTGATGTCAGAGCCTTGGGTGGAAGTGGGGAAAGACATCGCCAGTATTATGCAGAAGAAAGGTATGAACTCACGATAAACATTCATGATATAGCTTGATTTTTGAGTGACATTTGCAAACTTTGTGAACTTTGCCATCTTGATAATTTTTTAGGCTGGTTACCCTGCTGTGCTTGCAGCAATTGCTGTTGTGTTAACCGCTTAAGTTTGTATTATTCCCCTGTGGCGTGATTTGGGTACCAGACGTACATTGGAAGATTTTTTTTTTCCAGTGATAAAATTATGATTAATTAATTAGATCTTAACGACCAAAAAGGGCACAAGAAAGACCGAGCACCAGACAGAGGGCACATCCTAAAACATTTTTTGTAAGACGATATCATATTAGGGAATTAACAATGCATTTTGTAAAAAAGTACACAACACTGCCTGTCAGTGTCAGTGAGTGTCAGTGTCAGAAAACTTACATGGCCGGCGGCAGAGGGCGCTAGATTACGGATGAGTGATGACAATTCAAGATGATTCAAGATTTGGCGCGGCAGGTCATTTATTTTCTGCTTAATAAATTGCCCTTTTGGCTCCTGCCCGTCTGTTATGATACAAATAACTGCAATCAAAGTGTATACCTCCCTCCATTTAATCATTGTTTGTCCGTGTCGGTTTGGAACATGCCTCCGCATTATTAATTATATTAAATTCATATATAATATTTAATACCGCTCCAGCAGTGGTCATACCACTTCTCATAATAAGTGGGCTTCTTCTTCAGGTTACACATCATGATCTAGCTACACACCCACTACTAACTAGTTTTGTTTTTACTTGCACTTATCAAGCACAATTTTCCACTTGATTCACGCGCACCTAGTCTTCACCTCAGCTCTTTACATCCGGCATTACCGGCATAGATGTAGATGACATATTAATGTGGCCTCTCTTTTTTAACCCTACCCCTACCACTGTGGATGTTATTGGGTTTTTTTAAATAGACCTACGAAGGTGATTGAAGGTTATCTATCAAATGTAGCCACGCCCTTTCTCATGCCAACTGAAATCATTTTTTTGAACATGAATTATTTCTGTGATTCACATTACCAGGAAGCACCAAGTGCTTTTAACAATGTCAGCTGGACCTCTGAAGAGACTGCGCTCCTCCGCACTGGACATTCTTGAAGATGGTGACCTAATTCCTTGGACTTTTGTCAGTCCTCAGGCAGAGCAATCTGATAATGAGGCAACTACGTACACCACAGAGGGATTGGCCAATAAGAGAAGATATAGTACGTAGTTCTCTTCAAATGAATCAAGTTTTTTGGGGTTTTTTTCAATTTATTTTGAACCTCAGGCAAGTTCAGAAAAGTGCTTCCTCATAAACAGTCAGTAAATATTTGAAATTGTTATTGAAAGTGAAATTCTTGCCTGTTTGTAATGTATGTAAGTTTACAACAGTAATCTGGGCATGTTGCCATTGTTAGTTCACACCGGACAACCCAAAATTCTCTGGAATAGAAATCTAGTTACAGAACTGATACTAATTCATATTATATAAGGGCAAGGCCATTTTTCCTTAGCAATAAAGAGAACTTAAATCAGGACTATTCTTAGACTGGAATATTTCAAGGGTCACTAAGCCAATGACCTTGGGGCATGGAGGCACAGTTGCCTAACTGAAGTATCAGGCCTGTACTACATGTAGTTTTGGTTGAGTCTGATGGACTCAATACTGCACCCCCAGATTTCCAGCTCTTAGCAATGTTTAGTCAGGCATTTCTACCAGTCACAGGTGGTACATGTGACATGTTTTTGGCTGGTAATCTTATTATAGTAAGTAAGAATAATTGTGTTTGTGCTTATTTTTGTGCAGATCTATGAAATTGGGCCCAGGGGCTTGATTTCACTAAGAGCTAAGATTAATATAATAATATGTGTATCAATCTTCACTGCTAAGTAAAGTGCAATGTCACACCATGAATCTTTGACTTTGGTGATATTGACAACTCATCTTAAGATGAATCTTAGCTTTTGGTGAAATCGAGCCCTCAGAGCTGTTATAAATATGTAACTTTAGTGACTGCATACATTTTATGACACATTTTAATGATCCCTTCAAGATACACACTCACTATAGTTTGTCACAAAAATATTGTTGATGTAATTTAACAGAACTGAAGAAAGGTAAGGTTGAGGTGAAGTCTACGCCAGAAGCAGACTCCAATGAATGGACTGATGAAGAAGAATACAGTCTTTGTCAAGTTGTTGCCATCGGTATGCAGAATGCATCAGGCAGTCAGAGCAACCCCACTGCGGTCAACAACAGCCAAGAAATCCAATCTACTCCCCACTCATCACATGGTGACCTAGCGGAAGCTCTGCTGGCCAGAAATATGGCCAAAGAACTACAGAGTGTGAACATATCTCAGATACTGGCAGAGTGTTTCATACCAACACATGGACACACCGATATCGTAGCAAGAGTCAAGTCGGGTGCTTTCCGACGTAAGTTTCTTGGTTTCTTACACTCCAAAAATGAACAAAATAAACGTCTGTTAACTGGTATCAAACCTGAAGAGCTAGAAGTCATTTCCGGTGAGGTTGGTTCGTCTGATAATTCCAGAGATGAACTCCAGGAAAACAAACAACAGGAGTTACAGAAATCGTCTCCAACACTCAGAAAATGTCTCTCGGCTAAGAGAAGTAACAAAAAGTTCAAAGGGGAACAACAGTCACAGGTTGGAGAATCAAAACAAATTGTAAATGAAGAAACTGACCCTAATTCTGCAGACAGAGATGGAGAGTGTATCAGTGAATGCAGTACCGGGCGTCCTGTGAAGCAACAAACAGGACAAGACAACAGCAGCTCAAAGGGTGATGTACACATCAGTGATAAACGCCAAGCAACTAAAAGAACCTCATCAAGACTCCAGAAGAAACAACAACAACAACAATCAACTGATGCAGACACTGACAGTGATAAGTTAAACTCGCCACACTTCTCAACAAATCTTGCAGATGATGAGTCAATTCAAAGTCTTGACTTTATCAAGAAAGGACAGGAATTCAGAAATGAAAAACGGAGTGAACGACAAGAAGACGTAAACTCTGAAATGCTGATACCAGCTCAAGAAGGGTCAAGAACAGGTCTCAGGCTAGAGAGAAATGTGAGGACTGTACAGCAGGCGAATGGCAAATCGGTCTCCCAAACACTTTCCATGCCTGATAACAAAGGATGGATAAAGGAGAGTGTACGGTTCGGAAAACAGCAAAGCTCAACTGAATTTAACAAGGCTGTAAAACAGCAAGTGAAGACAAACAGTGTACAGTGTGCAGACGGGCTTGAAGCTAGCCAACACCATGTTACTGAGTCTGTTACTGCCCCGATCCTAGCTGCCATATCACCATCGGTCAGACATTCACAACAAAATGTCAAGGTGAAGATAAAGTTTTCAGCTTTATTATTATTTTTATTTTTTTCATTTCATTTTATTTTATACTATTAAAACATCCTACTTGCGTTGCAGAGCTGAGTTGTGTGGAATTCACAAAGTGTCAAAATATATTTAAAATTAAAAAAAACATTTAAAAGAGCAGAGACAAAAAACAATAGAAAAACAACATAAATAAATGGCGACACAAAAATATTTGCATAGTGCTTAAATACAGAGTAATGTAATAAAAACATTACTGGAGACTTATATAGTGCACGTATCTCCCAGTAAGGTATTCAAGGCTTTGGAACAAAGAGAAACATTTTTAAGACTGGTTGTTGAAGTTTTTGAATTATGAGACAGAATTATGTCGCACCTTATAGGGGTTTAAAAGGCACTGCATTGCACTCAGCAGCCACTGCCAGAAACACCAGGGGCCCTCCTCTTAGCGTACTGCGTGTTATTTATTTTATGTATCTTATTGTACTAGGAGAATGAGAAGAGGAGTTTCAAGGCGTTTAGGAAGAAGCTTCTTGACAAGTCTCTTGAGGTTCAACAGAATGGTCTTGTGTTGACATCGACTTTCAAACCTCATGGGAGTAGTGAGAAATCTAAGGTATAGGGGAAATTTCTTTATTTGTTTATCACTGTAACGTTTATTGCAATAGAAGCGTTCAGCGACTTGAGATATTGGACCCAAAAACTGTGTTCAGTGTCGCACACTGGTAATTTGGAGTCTGTCTCATCTTCAGAATTCTGGCCAGGAACTTTCAGTAATCTTTGGTGAACCAACTCCCCATAGAATGAAATAAAACTTTGGAATGCCTGGGCGGATGTTGGTTATGGGTTTCAGATTTGGAACTGTGGCTTGTAAAATTTCATTGGAACAACTTACAAATAGTTTGGAACCCATGATGTTAATGCGGTTGCTGAACATTTTAAACATTTTAATATATTTCTTCTTCTTCATGAATATACGGATTGCATTTCATCCTATTGTATTTGTATGAATGTTATTGTGATAGTTACCTCTTGATGTAAAACTATAGGGCCCTGCAAACCTGTGGAGTGAAAAACCAGACACAACAATTCTTGTGAGAAATGTTCTGGGAAAACCATGCTAAATTCTTCCAAAGTTTCATTAGAACAATGATTAGGAACCCATTATATTAATGAGATATAGAATAATGATAATAGGCCTTGATTTGTTTTTGTAGAGTAGCCTACCTGGCTAGTAAACTATGATGCATTTTACTTGCCCCCAGGAAATTTAAGTTGCCCATAAATGTGTTGTCATCTTTCTGATGTATTAACGGTGGCGCTCACCACCAGTTTAGTGGTCATATGATAACACTCAAAAATAAATTAACACATTTAAAAAATGTATTATTCACATTTGAAAAGGAAGGCATATGAGCATTTGAAACAAGTAGGTTGCACAGTTTTTAGCAGCCCACAGGGCAAGTTGAGAAGTGGTGTTTACTAGCCCACAGCAGTTTTTACTAGACATTGCACGCCGGGCTGACCAGTGTTAACGCCGAATCCCGGTATGCATAAAATTAAAATCTATATGGAGTCAAGCCTGTCGGTGCGCAGATGGACCGTGCTGACCAAGCACCTCCTTTTTACACCACCCATTTGCTCCTATCTTCATCCCCGGAGTGACAGCTGTATTTATTGAGAACCACATATTGTTCTAATTCACCCGGTTCAGCTGACTGAAATACATTTTCCATTGCTCTTTGTGTTGTTATCAATTGGTGTTCCTTCTCTTTGTTTGTTGCCCACTGCCCTGCATGTCATCGTAGTTAGGACACGCTGATTAGATTATATTATATTATAGATCCATCTTCTAAATGATATTGGTATTTCCTTCTGTCATGTAATATTTCTTTGTTCCTTCCAAAACATTTCCATCTTCCCTTGATCCAAAGTAGTGCTTCCTCTACTTTCATTTGAACATTATTGATATTTCACAAGTATTTTATAATACTTGGTTCTGAGGTGTAAACCTACACTTTTAGAAATTGACAAATACTGAAGAGGTTTTGTGTGTGCTTTTATTTGTGTGCAGGTTTGTGAGGGACTCGACAAGTATTTGATGCTGCAGAAGGTTCAGCAGAATCGCAAGAACATACTTGATGCTTGTCTAATGGTGCAGAGAGACACTACCTGATGGCCCTAGGGTTGTCTGATGGTGCAGAGAGACACTATCTGATGACCCTAGGATTGACAGCTACTTTAAGCTGAAATTGGCCCTTCCTATTGCAATGAATTACTAAGTAAATTTGGTTTATTTGATTGTATTTTGGGGGTTTATTTAATTGCACAAATGGAGCATTATCTGCACATACAATGTTCAGATTGTTTTTCTCCTTTCAGATTTTTCTTAGCATTATTTTGAGTACCTCTACATTTTCAGCAGAGGGGTTGATTTAGTCAAAATTGTACACATTAAAATCACAAATACTGATTTCTAAAAAGAAAAAGTCTTCTTTGCTTTCTCTGTCTTGCTGTCTTTCTTATTGTTGTGCCCCAAATTTCCCCACTGTTTTGCCCAAAAATTGGGAGGGCAGTTGGCCCCTGGGTCATACGCCTGTTGTGGAGGCTCCGGGTAAGCGAGTGGTGAACAAGTCTTCAGGCTTACGGGTTTATGAGCAGGGCGTTGTGTCTCTGTGAATGTCAGTCTATGATATCGTCAGTGTGCAGGGTCCATTTACTGGCAACATCACAGAAATTTGTATTGCCTCGACACATGCAGTATGAAATAGCCACAGTGGTCACTGCATACATTATGAATTTTTTTATTAAAAGGTAGGGTCAGCGTTTGGTTTTTGTCAAGGTAAAAATGATTTATTTGCAAAATTTATCAAGAAACATTCAATAGAAGTCACCTGCAAAAGTTTCAGCTGAATACAGTGTATTCTTGTTGAGAAAACAGCAAAACACTGTTGCATTATTTTCACACAAATGTACAATCCATCCACATTTAGAGAGGTGACAGTGAGTACCGACCGCGTCTCTGACCGCAGCATTCGTGAACGGACACCAACCCTCAGAAATCTGAGGAAGGGTTCAGGCATAAATCATTTCTCGGATTAAATTTTTTTAAATTGATTTCTGACAAACGGGGGGGCATTTCAGACAAATTAATATTGCAGGATGCTTACTACCATTACCATCTTTATATCAAGTAAGCGTTCGGATAGAAATTACAAATATGGTTTCGTAATCATTATCAAGGTATGAACCTACCTTTAAATGCTAATGTTGTCCAAAAAAAGTTTGGTAAAAGAGAGCAGCAACACTGTGCAAATTCTGAAATTCGTTATTTGCTATGAACAACGGACAAACCTTTAACAAAGCAGGGAGTCATACGACTTAAAGTGCCACGTATAGGTACTCTTGTTTTTATTGCCCCTTTTTCTTCTATTGCAGGTATTTATTGGACTTTTAAGAGTCACACAGGGATACATAAATCAGAAAGAATATTTAAGCATTACAGTGAATATTGAATTGTTTGGAATAATTATACTTTTTATCTTTCCATTCATCATGATGATGGATGATGATGATGATGATGATGAAGACTTGCAAAGCACTGGAATCCGCCACAAATGGGCGCTAAACACGCTTCATCACAGGCATGACATTCTTCCTACTTAAGTCTGACTTCCGATTTTTGGGTCCATGGGGAAAAAAACAAAAACTGAAAAGTCTACTAAAGCCGACACCATGTGTACATGTAGGTCTGCCCTTGAACTCGAACTTGACCACTGTTTCCCACTTTTTTCTACAGCCCAAATATCATGCCTGTCCTCAGCAAACAAGCGGCTTGTATCAACAAGTCCAATGTTAAATACACATGCAATGTTGAGTATGATTATGTACTTCATCCTCCCAAAACAATCAAATTCACAATGAATTTAACAAACTCGGCATTGTTCGGCCAAAGAGAGATATTTTAAACAGCAGTGAAACTTGGTTTATACCATCCAGAGCTCGATTTCACAAAGCACTAAGATTCATCTTAAAATGAGTTGTCAGTATTGCCATAGTGATTTGTAAAAATGTGACATCACACTTTACTTAGCAATTAAGATTGATACATGATTTAAGATCAGTCACAGCTCTATGTGAAATCAAGCCAACGCATCTTACTCAAATTTGCCGTTAAAGGTTATTATACAGGATTGGTAGAGCTGACAAAATAGTCGCAGACAGTGTTCATGTTTTGCAAGATCGACCATTGTACATGAAATATAAACCTGTGAAAATTTGGGCTTAATATGAGAGTCGGGAGAAAATAGTTGTAAAAAAAACATACACAATTTTCAGCATGTAAACACATTTTTCTTAATTTTGTCCTTAAAAACAGAACAGTGTGCCAAAAAAAAAAGACACCCCAATGGCAAAGACTGTGTTTCCTCCATTCACCCTAAATTGTAAGAAAAACACCGTAAAAACTAGTTGTTTTAGTATCCTGTTTCTAAAAGATTTTCCTGTAACAGTTGAGCATGGTTTTGAGAGAAGAGATCACGTTATTTGAATATTTCTGATATTTTGAAATAATTTAACTATATTGAGTAACTTATTCAACCGTCTCTTTTTTCATAAATGAGAGGACCTCTGGCAATTTTTTTAAACATATTTTTTTTTGGGGGGGGGTTTAGCTTGTGCAGTGAAGTTTTTAGTAACCAAAGTGACTAGTAACTTGTATTCTTCACTTGTGCTACATCAGGAATACATACATGTGCAGGTGTCTCAGGAATGCTGCAGCTCCAAGAATCATGATGGCATTAGTGTACATTCAAATTGAGGTCTCTTGTGACTGGTATACCAATTAAAGCAATCAATACGCATTAATTAAGACAATTAGCAATGCTTTAAAAAAGCTTCACATCAAAAATGTGTAATAAATACTTAAATGTACACCACCAATTTTTTTTTATATTTTTTTTTTACCACTGCTAACTACACAGGATTTGCACTGGCCTCTCAACACAGGGCAAGCTCGGTGGTTTAGTGTATGTAGGTCAGACATTTGCACTAGAGAGCAGGGGTTGTGGGTTCCAATCCCTTCTGAGTAGTACAGATTGTTGTTTTTTTTTCCACAGGACTCTGGAAAGGACCGAGTATACAGTGCCTATCACACATCAGTGTGAGGATACAAATCAAAATGATAACATTCATTCGCAATGCAATTATTACATTGATTAATTATACTTACACGATCAGAATTATTACCCCAAAAAAATATTTGATGGCTCTAATTTTTTCTTCTCTTCTTTTTTTTCCTTCTCATGTAAATTTATGTTTGTAAAACCATGGAAGTGGTTTAAATGGCATGTTAAAGGCAGGGTATACTTTTGGTAATTGTCAAAGACCAGAATCCTCGCTTGGTGTATCCCAACGTTATGCATAAAATAACAAACCTGTGAAAGCTTGTGCTCAATTGGTCAACAGTTGCAAGAAAAAAAATTAAAAAAAATAAAAACATCCTTGTTGCATAATATTGTGTGCGTTTAGATGCCGAAGAAAGGCTGCATGCATGGAGCCTAACTCAGATTCAAATTTGTGGGTGAAAATTTCCTCTTTCTCTTAAACTACATTACTTTAAAAGGGGTTGTTTCCGGCAACAATGTGTTACAATAACGACAGCTATCCAGTGCTGTTTACCAAGTAAGTTTTTATGGTCATTAACTTGTGGAGTAATTACCCAAAGTCTGCCATGCCTTTATTAATGGACAGTGCATCATTGCAAATGTAAAATGCGTATCCGGAAAAACCAGCTTTTGGCTCGGCTTGTTGGCCAAAGGTTATCGAGAGATCTTTAGATTTAATTTGAAAATGGCGGTGATTAAAAGTAAAATAATATTTAGTTATTAATGCTTACTTTCTCTTTGTGAGCTTATTTGTTTGTCAAGAACTAATCCTTGAAATTAAATAATTTGCTGAATGTTTGATTTCAAACGACACAGACCGTCCAAAATTATTTCAAATATAAACGCTGGCAAATATTTTATGATAATACAATCTGTCCAATCTCCACATAGATCATCATTTAAGTGTCAAAACAACAAATTAAATTCCCCCAAATTGTTCAATAGTTTCGTGTCTACTGAAGCAGCTGCATGGTGTTCATTCGTTGAATTGAAAAATTGCAATTTACATTTTACAAAAGTACTTTGAAGCCTACATAAACACTACAGACTTAAAGCATTAAACTGGCATTTTACACAACTTTTAAAAAAAAAGGCAAACTAATACAGTAATCGACATCTATGATATACATGTTTCAATCGAACCAGTACATGCGTAAGATTGGAGTATAAAAACAGACAAATAGCAAAATATGACAAGAAAGTAATTTCAAATGCAGTGATTTACTTGATCATTTGTTAGCACCTTATTTGCTGACAGTATTTTTAACTACGTGCTAGTGACTGAATTTATTACACATGATAGGGATACATGTTATACTATTATCGTTAATTCTAGAAAATCCACAAATGGAAAAGTGTATGCAAAAAAGGCAAGAGCATACTGTACAACACACTTGATCACATAAAAATAAACCAATAACCACCCCCCCTTAATACAATCATGATCAGCTTCAACTCACCATCTTGATATACGTACAAAGTGTTTTTAAGAGGTACATTGGTTGCATAGCTCACCTGGGGGCCAAGCTTCATAGAGCTACTTAAGCGCACAAAGTAGCTCAGCAGAAAATAATTATGCTTACCAGAAGAGGTTGCCAGCCAAAGTACATGTATAATTTATGACTGGTATCCTGCTCCTTTTTTCTTAGCAGTAAACAGCCAAGCAATGTTTCCTGCTTAATAAGCAGCTCTATGAAATTGAGCCCTAGGACCAATTTCATAGAGTTGCTTAAGCAAAAAAAAAGCAGCTGAGCACAAAAGCAATTATGCTTACCAGATTTAGGTTATCAGCCAAAACGGCATGTCCGGTGTACCATGTGTGACTGGTAGAAATTTGTTGAGCAAAGTTTTTTCTGCTTATGCAGCTCTATGAAGTTGAGCCCTGCTGACAACTTACATAAAGCATGACATCAGTAAAAAGTAATTTCAGATCATTATAAAGAGAGTAATCTATTAGCAGGCTTGCTGTAGCACCGTGGAAAAGTGTCTCCTAACAAGATATGTTGTCCACGCTGAAGACTGAGAGAACATACCTTTCACAGCCACCATAACTCTTTAGAGATATTTTCATGAAGCGAATGCCCTTGGCTCGAAGTCTCCAGATGCCGTAAAAACAACGATCACGGAAAACAATTTTCGCAAAGTGGTGAATCTGCACCACAGCCAAAACTCTTGTTTTTTTTAGGAGAAAAACGCATTTGAAGTTGAACTAATTTTCAAACTGCTGTTTCGGAGACTGCTTGATTTTTTGTTTGTTTTAAGTATTACTCCCAAAATAAGCCAGACTTCTTCAGTCATTCAGAACTGTTGATTTGTTTTCAATTGTACAACTATTTTAATGCATTATTAATTCCTTAACACATTCGGCTTTGATGAGAACCACAATAGAATAACAAGAAGTCACTTAAAGAACACAAAGAAAAAAGGGGCGTGCGTAGAGCGTTGTGTACAAACACTGCATATTGAGATTCGCTGGTTCATGAAAACGCTAAATTTAAATAGGTCAACAAATTAGCTGGTTCGTGAAAAAAAAAAAAAAAGTCATCCACTGCATGTTTGGCACCCTGCCAGGGCAATGCAGTTCAATGGATAGAGTGCTGACTCTTGATTCACCACTTTGTGAAAATACTGGATGGCCAATCTTAGTGATTTGCGGTCATGCTAATTCGTGTATTTACAAAACCATTACGTGTTAGGTACTGAAACTTGCTGGCAATGTTACTATGTCAAGAACTCGTACAAACATTGATTTACGTAAAGTTGTGATTTCGACACATTCGTCAGTCCGTGAAAACAGAGACAGCTTGCTGGAAAATGTTGCCAAGTGTAATAAGAGGGTTCCAATTCACTGTAATGAAGCGTTCAATTCAGTAACTCAGTAATTCAGTAATTCGGCACTCCAAGCCCCAAGAAAGGACCGTGAGTTCACCCGCTCCTCTGAGCAAGTCTTGCGTGACTCATTTCTTCATGTGACTCTTGAGGTGTCTCAAGGCACATCTTGCTGCCGTTGCCTTGGCAATGCGATAGTTACGACCTATCCCTTTAAAATTTCCTTTGCCGACGACGTTGACCGTCACTCTTGTCTTGCCATCCATCGTCCTTTCTGGGGGACTGTCAAAATAAAAACAAAGCGAAATGTAAAAGGTGAATTTGATGGTGAGTTGCATGACACTACAAAAGTATTGGAGTAGGTTCTGTGAGCGAACTGGCTATTTTAGAGGGTCTCCAAGTTTAGTGATGTATTCATTACCAATAGATATAATGGGGGAAAAATTACAAGTCTCTAAGCCTCATTTAAACGGTATAAAACATCATTTTTATTCGATACTCAAATTAACTGTTAATTCTTTGTGCAAAAATGCACAGACCACATATTTGAAATGTGACAT
>CM021526.1:16212202-16227611 GCA_010994315.2 Pisaster ochraceus | reverse complement strand
AGGCTCATCTCTTGTTATGATCAAACCTGTAGATATCCATTTGTGGTGATGTGAGGTGTCTATAAACCTCTCAACTATAACATGCTATTTCTTCAGGGAGCTTCATTGACCTTCAGATTCCCGCCATAACAGAGATGAAAGTCTCAGCTCTTGTTATGATCAAACCTATTAGATTTCTGTAGAAAGTGGTGGTGTTTAATGTCTATAATATCTCTGAAATACAACACCCTATTTCTTCGGGGAGCTTCATCTCCCAACCAAGAGGATAGTTGTATCAAATTTCAAGACTTTTCATGTCAGGCAATCTCAAATGATTTTTTACGCAAGCAAAAATTCCTTCAGTGTGGATCACTGTACAGATTGAAGATGTATCGAGTCACAATGTTAGTGATTTAAATTAAACTGTTTTCAACAGTTAGCATTTGGCTAGACTGTTCCTATCAGTGATAAAAAGTCTGTGTTCTTACTTGCTCTTGAAAAAAAACCTTGTATGTTATCACAAACTCAGGTATATTGTTTCATGGTAACTTCCTGTCTTAAAATTGTTTTGAGGCTTCTGCGTGAAGCGCTTTTTTAAATGCATGCTATGATTGTGTTTATGCAACCCTCTTGCCATTGCAGACTTTCACCAGAGTACAATCAAGCATGTAGAGGGATTTGTCCTTGCCGACGATTGGCACCTGAGGCCTATTTATCAGGGCCCAATTTTAGGGCTCTGCTTACCTTGGAATTCTGCGCTAAATACCCAAAGGATTATGTGCTTAACAGAGCACTGTAAGCGCAGAGTTCAGCGGTGAGCAAAGCCATGAAATGGGAACCTGTACTTCATTCAACTATTTTGTGTAAAACTGATTTCTATTTGTTTGACTAAATGTACTCGGAAACTAATCCTGCACAGATTTTGAATATCAAGTAAAAATACAGAAACATTGCATTTATGGTCTAAATTGTATTTTTAAAGAATCCAAGATTAAAGAATGATTTTACTCCAGTAGGTTATCGTTAGATTCTGTTCATCTCATCATATTTAGTAATGAACCAAAAGGGAAGCTCACTGGGTAAATAACTTGCGAAGCATATTCAGGTCCCTCTTTAGTAAATTTTTCTTTGTTCAACCCCAAATTTTGTAATCTTTATTAACTAAATATTATAATTTCTATCAATAACAAGTGAAGGCTCTTACCTTACCACATACAGATTGATCGCCAGCTGAGTGCCTACATGCACCGTGTCGAAGACGTCCTCGGCAAGGGCTGGGAGAACCACGTGGAGGGCCAGAAGCTCAAGGCAGATGGGGACAGCTTCAGAGCCAAGCTCAACACCCAGGAACTCTTTGACGACTGGTCTAGAAAGGTAAACAACCCCTCAAGGCACATTATGGGATGGCTTGAAAATCGTATTAGACTCCCAAGCTCTTTGAATGTTCCAGCAAAAGTGAACTGATAAAATTAATTTGTCTGCAATGTGAACCTCCTGTTTGGTTGTGATTAGAGGCTGCATATCTCTGTACAAAAAGCAGTTCTGCACAAAAATAGCTGATAGTACGACCAAATAGTACTTTCATAAAGACCATGTGACCTTTGTTTACATCAAAAGTGACCTTGTACATTCCGGGGCCTCTCTGGCAGGTGAGAAATTTACATTTTGTGTCCATAATTTTCACATACATTCAAGAGTTATAAAAACAATAACTGAACAAGTTTTGAGATGTGCCCCCTTGCTTTCTTGTCAAAAGTTGATAAAAATAAGACAGTGCAATTGCAATTAACTGTAAGATTTTATGTGTTCATCCATTTGGCTGTGTACAAATCATGATTGCAGGAAGTCTAGACTCTGTGATGTAAACATGTGATGTCACAGGTTACACGGTCTTACATAGACAGGTCAAAGAACGGAGTGGGAAGTGAAATTTGACCTACTATTTGGAACCTTTGATTGTTGACAGAATCAAAAGGACTGCAACACTAGAAATATTTTGAATACATATTCATATTTGTAAAGTTTTGTAAAACCTATTCAGTTGTCATCTATTGGCTGCCAAAAAGCCTGACATTCCTGGAGATACTGGAGGCCATTGGCTGCCCCAGTGTTTGCCTTGGTGCCCCTTGAAAATGCCCTAGTATTCTCCTTGGTGTTCCTTGAAAATGTCCCAGTGTTGGCCTTGGTGCCCCTTGAAAATGCCCCAGTGTTTGCCTTGATGTCCCATGGAAATGCCCCAATGTTTGCCATGGTGCCCCTTGAAAATGCCCCAATGTTGGCCTTGATGTCCCATGGAAAGGCCCAGTTATTGCCTTGAGGCCCCTTGAAATGATTCTTCCAATAAAAGTGGTTTTTTTTCCAGCAGTGAAAGTACATTCTATTCATTTAGTTTTTAAGACCATCCCTATCGAGGCACAAACTGATGACGTGCTGCATCAAAGGCAGGTGCAGGTGGCATAATTATCTAACAAGATATCTCAAAGTATTCTTGTGTAAGACCTTTTTTTTGGGGGGGGAGGGGTTGGTTTTTATTGTTCTTGTCTGTATGACTTCTGATAACAAATACCATACCAATGTAATTGATTGCCAAGTTTTGGTAAATAAATTTGTGGCGTGTATACATGTACACATTCCTCTTAAAATAGGTTGTTACTACACCGTACAGTATGGTCTCGTGTTCATTGTTGTATTAAATCAAGTACTGCAAGTTACAATTTTGATGGTCGATGTAGTTGTATTGATTCACCCATGCCTGGAATTTCATCTTCTAGAGGGCGGGATCATTTTAATTTTGCAAGGGGTGCTTCCGTTGGAAAGTCTCTTCGTCTATGGGAAACTTTTGAAGAGGCTCCGAGGCCAAGAACAGGGCAACAGAGGCTGTTCAGGCTCGTTTATTAATTTATTTGCATCATTGTCACAGACAAGATAAGTTATCATTGAGACTATGTTTGTCTATTTTTGTATAATTTTGTCTTAATTGAAAACCAGAACCAAATAAAAAATATAATGAATGGAATCAAACTGAAATAAAAATGTCACCCCCATAACTTTGCTACAATAATTATCTTTAATATTTCTGAACCGTACACAGTTCATTTTGTGTACAGTCACTCTAACTGTCACAGAACAAAAAGCTATGCACTTTTTTTTTTTCAGTATATTTTTTCTTCAATGACGAGGATGGATAGAGTAATACATCAAAATTTCTTTATCACTGATACTTGTAGGTTCAAATGCGTCAGCTGGGTGTGTCTGGCCGCATCTTCACCATCGAGAGTCAGAGGACAAGGCAAGGAGGCAAGGGGAATCTCCTCAAGCTCAAAGTCAACTTCCTGCCGGACATCATCACATTGTCTAAAGAGGTAAGGCCGTGTCTGATGAACTGACAGTCGGGTCTAGTTGAAGGGCGGACATCAACTCCCCCTTCCATTATATGTGATCATAGGGATGTTATTGAGTCACTAGTTATTAAGCATGAGGAAACTGGCTTTGAAGTTCTCTGTGGTTGCTTTATTGAATCTGTAAGTTGGTAAACAGAGTGTTGTTGAGAGTTCGGCCATTTTCAGAATGACGCCCAGATCATTGAATCTCAGGAAATACAATTTGAAGTGAGGGGGCGCTTCGTAAATTTAAATGATTAAAAGATATTTACGAAGAAAAAAAAAGGTTTGAATGCAAAGTTAGGAGCGACATAAAGTAGGACTATACAAGATTTAAACAGGTGTTCTTCATCTACCCCTGGGCCGTGACACATATGGTTTCTGCATTTTCATTTCAAGTCTTGGATGATAGCTTCAAATCTGAAACATCCATCATCCCTGTTGGAATTTGCCCATTCAAGCACTGTTTACCAACTTGTTCAGGGAAACTGACTGGGTAATTTTTTTAATAATTTGGGGTTGAACAAAGAAAAATTGAGTAGAGTGGGACTAGAACTCTTGATTAACGTGTCGGTGCTGGGACTAGAATTCTTGATTAACGTGCCGGCGCTCTACCAACTGAGCTATCTAGCCCTATGTTGGCCGTCTCCCTATTTTTGTCAATATCTTTGTTCGGGGGTGCCAGTCAGCAGCCATTCAATCAAGAATGTAGAATAATAGCCAGGGTTCACACCCAAGTTTATGATACAACCCGGAAGTGGCAGCAGAGGATTACCTTAAGGGGATGTGACTTTTGGTTTCTAATAGCAAGTAATTAACCACAACTTGTTGTCTTGTTACAGGTGCGCAATCTGAAGTGGCTTGGGTTCCGCGTTCCCCTGGCCATCGTCAACAAGGCCCACCAGGCTAACCAGCTGTACCCGTTTGCCATCTCCCTGATTGAGAGTGTGCGCACCTATGAGAGGACATGTGAGAAGGTGGAGGAGAGACAGTCCATCTTCCTCCTTGTGGCTGGTCTTAAGAGGGAGGTGCAGGGACTGATTGCTGAGGTAAGACGCTGTGCATATTGGGGTTGTCAATTCCTTGCCGCTCCACCTGTATGGTTCAAGACTTACAATCACCATTTGATTTGTTGGATAATCACTGATATTTAATCATGTCTTGGTTTGGTCTATCAGGGTGTCGCCCTCGTGTGGGAGTCCTACAAGCTGGATCCATATGTGCAGAAGCTGGCTGAAGCTGTCTTCAATTACCAGGAAAAGGTATGCCACAATAACTTTGGGAAAAACAAAAAACAGAAACACAGGAGCAAGTTTGGCTGGGTGACTAGAGTCGACTAGACTTCACCATAGTTGATCTAGATGTCACTTGGACGCTGCATGGTTTAACTAGCTAATCCTACTGGATCAGCCAAGCCCTGTAGCACCTTTTTCTCTTGTCATCTCGCAAAGTTATGTTTTCAAGATAGTTACGTAATGGAGACAGTTTTGTAAACTTTTGCAAGCACACAAAAAACTAGTTTTAACAAATCTCCTAGAATAGTGGTTTAACAATAAATTATAGCGTTTTGCCAATACATTATGCCAATCTTAAAGATAATACTTATTGTTGCAAAATATTACACGAGTAACTATTTTTTATATAGAAATTTAAGAAAAATTACAATGACGAGTCAATTCATTTTTTCTGTTCACTATGTCATTGCCTTGTTGCAAATCGACTAAAGGTTAGCACCCCAAACTTGCTCCAGCTTGCACTTACAGCAGTCAATCAGTTTTATGTAAATTAAATCTGTATTTGGCATATAACTAGCAAACAAAACACTTCATGTCTTAACTCACAAAAGTGAATGGGGTCTGATCAATCTATCTTCACTCCCCCCCCCAGGTGGACGACCTCCTTCTTGTAGAAGAGAAGATTGACAGTGAAGTACGCTCTCTAGATCATTGTGACTACAACTCCAACGTCTTCACAGAGATCTTGAGTCGCATCCAGAAGGAGGTGGATGATCTCAATCTGCACTCGTACTCCAATCTGCCACAGTGGGTTGCCAAGCTAGACACAGAGGTATGTAGAAATGTTGCCTATCGGTAGCTTCCGTTGATGAGTCTGGAACTGTTAATCTCTCACTGTGCGTCTGTGGTTTTTTGTGCACATTTTCTCAGCCGGTCTCAGAATCTTCCCAAACAGCTGTTCATCGTTGACATTGTTTGTCCCCTGTGTAGGTTGAGAAGCGACTCGCCAGACGCCTACAAGCCGGTCTCCAAGCCTGGACTCAGTGTCTCCTCGGTAAAGACAAAGGTATCGAGGACACCATGGATACAGACGTCTCTAACAAGCACAAACCAGGAGGAGAGCCACAAATCACCGTAAGCCGAATTTCTTATATCACCAAATACTCGGCTATTAAAGGTTGTGTACAACATTGGTCAGGTTGACAGTACAAATGGTGACAGATTTGCACAAAACTTTCATGGTATAAAGATGGTCATGTTGGTTCACTTCCCATGAACTATTTTTGCCTGAAATGCTATAGTATTTCTTTTTAGAAATGAGTAAAACAACTAGGTTTGATCTCACAAGATAAAAACTAAATATTCTAAAACATTGAAAACATGTAATGGGGGTTATCACTATTTTCTTGTGATCGATACTGGTCTTTGACAATTACCAATGTTGTTCTTTTGCATTTAAGAAGTCATCAAAAAGACGGTTTTCTTCTTGAATGAGTCAACCTACTGAGTTATTTTTTGTCATGAAAAGACTGCACACAGACCAGCAGCCAATTTCACAAAACTTTATGCAATTGCGTAAGTCCATTTGTGCAAGAATTTTTGTGTTGTGCACAACTAATGCGATAGTTGTTGCGCACGTGGACTTTTTTGTGAAAGTTTTTGTGAAATAGGCGGCTGTTCCTATAAATACCTCAAGGGATAAATGAAAGTCCATGTGAAAATAGCAGCCCAGTGAACTGTAAACCCATCTCTTGTCTGGATACTTCATGAATCTTTTAAATATACCTTTTATAACAAACTTCTCAAATTCTGATTTGTCTTCTCTGGTGTTTCTTTTCACTTTACAGGGTTTAATCCATGAGATACGCATCACCAACCAAGTCATGTACCTGTCCCCGCCTATTGAAGAGGCTCGCTTCCAGCTGATGCAACAACTGTTTGCATGGCAACGCATCATCACCGGCCTGAAACGTCTAGAGAGCTCTCGCTACCAGGTTGGCATTGAGCAGCATGAGTCCAATAAGACGGCCGTGTACCGGACGCTTCTCAGTAAGCTCCCTGATGGCCCTCAGGTCCTTGAGCAACCATACGCTGCCATTGAGAAGATCCTTAGGGAGGTCCAGGAATACGTTAAGGTCAGTAATGTTGAACTTTTTTCTTCTTTTTTTTCAATTCAGTTTATGTTTATTTCCATACACTTTGACCTTAAAGCACCTCTTTAAAATTCCTAAGAAGGACAAAAAGCAGATTGATTTTCTGATGATGGACATTCTTTTACTGAAACAAATCTGGGTTTTGGGGGTTTTTTTTTAAGTAACTGTCATCTTTGTATTCTATCCACAGGAGTGGCTTCAATACCAGTCACTTTGGGACATGCAACCACACAATGTGTACACCAGGATTGGTGACGACCTCAAACTATGGATGCAACTGCTCGTGGAAATCAGGTATGTATCAATTAAGAGACCTTAATGCACAGGGCGTCATTTGAGTAGGGCGCCCTCGCCTAGAAGTAAAAAGGAGATTGTTCATTGGCCAATCAGATCAAGAAATCAAGAACAAATCAAGAAATTCAACTAACATGGCTTAAAACTTAAACAACACAGCAGACAAAATGCAAGACACTGAAAAGAAGGCTTTTTTAAATAAGGCTGTTGTCCAAATCGAGCAAGTTTGGCTACGGCTTTGGCTGCATTAACAATGTTAAAGAATAGGACTTTTCGGGGATCTAGCCATAGCCACTGCAGAAGCCCTTAACAAGACTTGACTCTCTCGTTTGTGGTGAGAGGTATGCAGCTGTACGATTTTGTTTCTTGGGTGGGATTATTAACATGTATTTTCTTCTTGTGGCTACAGACAATCTCGCACCACCTTTGACAATGCCGAGACCCGCAAGGAGTTTGGTCCCATCGTGGTGGACTACGGCAAGGTCCAGTCTAAGGTCAACATGAAGTATGACTCCTGGCACAAGGAGATCCTGAGCAAGTTTGGTAACAATCTCGGCACGGAGATGGCCGAGTTCCACGGCTCCCTTGCCAAGGTGAGAGCTTTTGCGATGTTTATGGTAGATTTTAAGAGAGTGTCATACTTGATGGTGGGGGAAGGGGGTGGGGAATACACTTAGTACTCCGTTCATCTTCACGAGGCTAAACAACAGAATATTTGTTTGATGTGATTCTTTAGAAGTCAGAATTGTTGGGCATCTAAAATGAGATTTCTGGTTAAAGATTTGGTGATAAAGTTATTACCTACATTTTTCTTGATATCCTCTACATGTGTTTATTTTAGTACACATCCTACGGCACAAATACGCCGATAATGGGATGAGTGGGAAATGAGAATAAATTGTCAGTTCTAGATGGGACTGAAAAACCCAATGCACATGCAAGGCTCCGGTCTGAGGTGGGATTCAAACTGGGGTCCACAGAGGTGAAAGGGCAGGGAAAGAAACCACTGATCCAATCTGATCTCCAATAGTTATATTGTTGTTGTGTTTTTCATTCCACAGTCTCGTACAGAGTTGGAGCAGCACTCCGTGGACACAGCCAGCACCTCTGATGCAGTCAGCTTCATCACCTATGTACAGAACCTCAAGAGGAAACACAGAGCTTGGGAGAAGCAAGTGGAGGTAAGCCGCATTGTGACGACTGTGGTATGGACTACCAGGCGTATGGTTTCTCAGGATTGTTCCTGATTTCAGGATTTTCTCAATTTCCTGAGACTTCTTGAAAGAAGTGAAGCAGTCACAAAGGGGAGAAAGAAATGGTTCACATTGTGTCCAGACCTGATTTCCCACCTCCTAAGGTAGTACTTAATAAGCAGGACAGTTCTTCACAGAATTCAGTTAGCCTCCCGAATTCCGAAATCTACTCCGCGGTAGTAGAATAAATAGCAAGACAAGCTCTCAAAAGCAAATCTACACAGCAAAGTAGATACATACAAATAGTGTTACTGCAAATTGAATATGCATTGATACCTCACCATGCGATGTCTCAAAACCCATATTGAATTATGCTTACTATGGAACTCTGCTTACTACAGCATTCTACTTACTATAGAATTGTGCTTACTATTGAATTATGCTTACTATAGAATTGTGCTTACTATTGAATTATGCTTACTATAGAATTTTAATTACTGTAGAATTTTGCTTACTATAGAATTATGTGGGGCATGTAATTCTATGAGCCCTTGTTATGGGGGTATGTTCCACAATACAATTTTTTCTGTCTTTGATGTGGCCTAACGACAAGTTTGAACCCTGAACCATTCAGTTCTTTGAAGAACCACTCAATTTCTTATTTGCTGTTCCTGTTCCTTAGATGTACCACGGAGGACAGAAGCTGTTGGAGCGACAGCGGTACCAGTTCCCCTCCAGTTGGTTGTACGTGGATAACATTGAAGGAGAGTGGGGAGCCTACAATGAGATCATGAAGCGCAAAGATACAGCCATCCAACAACAGGTAATTACAACACTCATCATGGAACCCTGCAAGTCTTCTGCGTATTTTGGACTCTTGGATTCCCAAGCTCTTTGCTTGTACATGTGAAGGAAACATCACCCACTTTAACCCTCACCCTCCCCAATCCTTCTACATCCTCTTTGCCGAAACAAAGGATTCAGTAGGACTAAGGGCTGTAGGCCCAAATAACAATTGCTTTTCACTGGGTCAGGCATTCCAATCTTATCCAAAATCCAAACATGTTGTCGTGAAGTGACATAGGAGAGGAGGGTATTGGAGGATTGAGGTCACCTGCAGGCGAAAAGGGCTGAGGGAATAAGGGTTAATGGGGTCCAAAGCATAAGAAAATCTGTAATTATTATAATGATTAGAAAGTTAATGATCCTTAAAATTAAAAAAAACATTGGAATCCTAAGTTTATTGCTTTACCAACTTCCATTAGCGCTGTGTAAAAATGTGATTTCTCCCAGCGTATGTGCAAGTGTACAATTTCTGCAAATTGCAATGATAGTGTTAAGGTTTTTTTTTTGAAAATGTAGGGGGAAGAAACTATTTTAAAAGTACTTTCCAAGTATGTACGTTTTATTTATTTTTTATAAAATGTCATTCCAACATTAAAAATATGTACATTGATGTTGATGAAGCCGTTCTTGGAGCTTGCGTCACATCACAGCTTGCGTCTCAACAATGTCAGTGAGAGGTAAACTGCGGTTGAATTCTATTGACTCTCTTGCCTTTTGTGTGTTAGGTCGCCAGTCTGCAGATGAAGATAGTGACTGAGGATCGTTCCGTTGAGGCCCGTACCACAGAACTCCTGACAGAGTGGGAGAAGAACAAACCAATCGACGGTGAACTCCGACCAGATCTCGCCACCAACGGCCTGACAATTTTTGAGGGCAAGTTTGCTCGTCTCAAAGAAGACCGAGACAACATCAGCAAGGCCAAGGAAGCTCTGGAACTCCAAGAGATCGGTGAGTCATCTTGTTTTTACATTTTATTCTATTCTTTCAATTTGTTTATGGAGGGGCCATATGAAGCAGTATTTAATCCCAATAGCAAGGTTTTCTTGTGATGTGACAGTCACTGCATCAGTCATTACAAAGTACCAAATTTGTGTGAATTTTGAGCTAATTTTGACACTTTTTGCTGCTAGCAAACACCTAAACAAGGGTTTCATCAGTTGACCTAACCTAAAGCTAATTGTGTCCTTAGTTGAGAATTTGTCATCCCTCAACTACAATTTATACACTGACTAAATAAATCCAGGTACATATTTTCAGCTATTATTACCAAATCATCAGCCATTTGTGGGTATATTCATTTGCAAGCATTCCACTGTGATGTCTCCCTCCTGCAGGCGTGTTGAGCCCGAGCGAGGAGCGCGTCCAAGTGGCCCTAGAGGAACTCCAAGACCTGAAGGGCGTCTGGTGTGAGCTTGCACGTATCTGGGAGCAGATCGATGAGCTGAAGGAGAAACCTTGGCTGTCTGTCGCTCCTCGTAAACTGCGCCAGAGCCTGGATGGACTCATGACCAACCTCAAGGGGCTACCGGGTCGTCTGCGACAGTACGCCTCCTATGAACACGTGCAGAGAGTTCTCAAAGGATACGCTAAGGTACTTCACTTTTCCCTTGGAATTCTATTCTCTTAACTTTACCTATTCACTTCAGGCCAGGAACAGCTGGGAAACTAGTCACAAATAAACATAAATATATGAAACTTTTGCTGGTAGCCAGTTCATGTAATATTTTACGAAATATAAACTAAATTATTCTTAGAATTGCCATCTTTAAAGTTGACCTTTAAAACTCATGGGTTTGGGGGTTTCTCTCTTTTTTTCTTCAGAAATTATAATTTTTTAAAAGCTAAATCCATTATTAATGAGTATGTGTGCATGTCTATCCGTTGAAACTGCGGAACTCGATAACAAGGTTCAAGGATATCCTCGCTTCATTTTCATATACTAAGCTTGTTTATGGGGACATCCAAACAATGGGAGAACAAAGAGAAGTCCTCTACATGTATTTACCAGGTCGACATTCAGGTATTGTGTTAGTAAATCCAGAGAGGCATCCACTCATGTTATATCCTTTGCTTCCTACCAGGTGAACATGCTGGTGGTGGAGTTGAAGTCAGAGGCCTTGAAGGAGCGTCACTGGAAACAACTGATGAAACGCCTGAGGGTCAACTGGGTCCTCTCTGAGCTGACCCTGGGACTGGTGTGGGACGTGGACCTACAGAAGAATGAGGGCATCGTCCGTGACATCATCAACGTGGCTCAGGGTGAGATGGCCCTGGAAGAGTTCTTGAAGCAGGTGGGTTTTGCTGTCATGCGTCAAGTTGTGACAGGATTGAGCTGCTGTGGCTGTGGCTGATGGCTTGTGGCTGCACTAGCCACATTATCTAGCCATAGCCAAAGCCAAAGCCTTTTAGACACACTTTTGACTTCACTAATCAACACTTTTCTAAACACTATGTTCTTATCATTGATGCCAATGGGAGACTTTGGGGGATGCAGAGTGTTTTTATACTAACCTTGGTCCAATTTCATACAGATGCTTAAGCACAAAAAGAAGCTAAGTGCAAAACAATTTTGGTTTCCATAAATAGCCAAAGTACCATCTCACATGTACAATTTTTGAATGGTTTCCTGTTAAATTGGGAAGAGCAGAAATTTGTTAAACAATATTTTCAGCTAAAGCAGCTCTATAAAATTGATGCTAGGTTAATCCATTGGTCTTAGGATTGTGCGTATGTTCAGAACTAAGAACAAAGATATTGACAAAATAGGGAGATTACCAACATTAGGGTTATATAGCTGGGAGAGCGCCGTCAAGTTATTCCAGAAGTTGCAGGTTCAAGTCCCGCTCTAGTCAATTTTTCTTTCTTCAACCCCAAATAATTGTTCAGAACTATGTAAACAATGGAAAAACACCTGGTGTTTAATTTTTCAACTAACAGCAGATGTATACAAACTATTTGTAAATTCTGATAGAAACCTTCATGCCATACTTGTTCTTGGTGGTTTTCCATACCCCCCTCTAGATCCACAGCTTCCTAATGGCTCCTCATATTATAATCTTGTACAGGTGCGTGATGTGTGGCAGTCCTATGAGTTGGAGCTGATCAACTTCCAGAACAAGTGCCGAGTCATCAGAGGCTGGGATGACCTCTTCACAAAGGTCAAGGAGCACATCAACAGCGTGGCAGCTATGAAGCTCTCCCCATACTACAAGGTGTGGAAACCTTTCTCATAAGTCTCTTATAGACTGTGCAAGTCTCGTACATTATTCAAATTTCCGGGACCAATCTCATACATTATTCAAACTTCCGGTACCAATCTCATACATTATTCAAACTTCCAGGACCAATCTCATACATTATTCAAACTTCCGGGACCAATCTCATACATTATTCAAACTTCCAGGACCAATCTCATACATTATTCAAACTTCTGGTACCAAGTTGGTCCCAACCATATCCAGTTTTAAATTGGTTTAATGAGAAGCGTTCTGTGTTAAATTCACACCTGTTGTTGCCTTCCTCAGGTATTTGAGGAGGATGCGCTGGCCTGGGAGGACAAACTGAACCGCATCAACGCCCTGTTTGATGTGTGGATCGACGTCCAGCGTCGTTGGGTCTACCTGGATGGCATCTTCTCGGGGAGCGCTGACATCAAGCATCTCCTGCCTGTTGAGACTCAGAGATTCTCAAGGTACAGTACTGTGTTAATAATATATTGTTGCCGTTTCTGAAATATCACATAATGTTTGTAATAAGCTGTATGAGCCTCATGTGCAGTTGAACATGGATACCTGGTCCCAATTTCAAAAAGCCTGTAATCACAACAACTCGCTAAACACAGAAAACTCTTGCTTAAAAATAAAAGGTTAGCCAAAATACCATACAGTTACCATTACTGCAACTGGTACCCCACCCATTTTTGCTTAGAAATTTGCTGAGCATAATTTTCTTTGAAATTGGGCCAAGTTCAAGTGCATGATTTTATTTTGAAACCCAAGTTTCCCAAAAGAGTTGAATACATGCAAGACTTGCAGTCTATTAGTATTCATACTGTTTACACCTGAAAGGTCAACTAGTTGAACTTTTGGTTAATTTTTCTCTGTAAGTTGTTGAGTGCATAATTACTTGAGACAATGGAGCTAAATAAGATGAACTTCATTGCATCAACTCCTAAACTAGTACAGTTCTAGAAATCTGTCTCTCATGAAATTTAAATACAATTTTTTCTTAGATTTGGGCATGGTTAACAGTTCAATTTTGTCAGGATTGGTAATGTTCTTGAATTATTCCTACAGCATCAGTACCGAGTTCCTCGCCCTGATGAAGAAAGTGGCCAAGTCTCCACTCGTCCTGGATGTTGTGAACATCCCTGGTGTCCAGCGTTCCTTGGAGAGGCTGGCTGACCTCCTCGGCAAGATCCAGAAGGCTCTTGGAGAGTACCTGGAGAGAGAAAGAGCATCCTTCCCGAGGTATGGTGCTTTCCCTCCCCACTTTTCCTCGCCAAGTTTTTCTCTCTGTTTAGAATTGACAAATTAATCATTAGAGCGCATTTCACCTGTTTGAAATGGTCTGCCTTTTTAATTTAGTTCTCTAACCAGGAAGACTTTTGAGTGGGCAATGAAGGGTATTTTTTATTACAAAGATGCCTAGGATTTGGTTCTTATAATACAGGCAATTCGCAATACAGGATGCCCACACTAGTTCGTCCAGGAGATGCCGGTTTCGTAGTGTATCATGGGTAGAAGGGCAATAAGTTTTGGTTATCATGCTGCATCTGAGGCACAACGATTTGGATGACTATATTTGTTTTTCATGGTTTGCATTCAGATAAGGTCTTATTTTCCTGCTGTGTTTACAGCATAATTATTTTAAGAGGCTTTACTCATCCTTGCTCTCTCTCTCTCTCCCTCTCTCTCTCTCTCTCTCTAGGTTCTACTTTGTCGGGGATGAAGACCTCCTGGAGATCATTGGTAACAGCAAGAACGTTGAGAAACTACAGAAGCATTTCAAGAAGATGTTCGCTGGCGTCGCTGCTCTCAACCTGAGCGAGGACCACAGCTTGGTGCTGGGCATCTCCTCAAGGGAAGGGGAAGAGGTAACAAATCATTTCCTGCCAAAGTACCAGAAACTTCTGGGAAGTCTACCGACCTATTTTTATCAAGTTGAAATATCCTTTATTTGTGGAATTGTTTAGGTCAGAGATTGTTTATTGTTTATTGTCTATTTCAGAGATATATAAACTTGTAATCCTACACTTCTCAAAGCCTCTCCCATTTTCAACCAAACTCCTTTTCATCTCTCCCAGGTTTTTTCCCCTTCCTCTTCCTCATTTTACCTTTGGGAGCTTTACATATTTGATTAGACAGGCGCGATATTTCATCTCTGATAGAGCAAGGCTATTTTCGTTCTTCCAAAGGGCACGTCTATTGGCAGATCGTAAAGCTAATGGGAAAGTTTTGGTAGGGGCATCAAGACCAGGGCACTTTAGGCAATGTCCCCGGTGTAATTCCAGTCCTGGGTTTGATTCGGGGCATTATCGGCAATTGTTCTAATGGTATATCAGGAATGAGAAACTTCAGACTTATATCAGCCTGGTGAAGAAAATCAGCCGTTAGTTTTGTCCACATCCTGCTCTTTGGTCTACTTCTCTAGTGCTGAGGACACTGTTCCTAAAAGCTCTGTGAAATCTAAACCCCCCAGAGGGTTACCAAAAGGTGGGAATGCCATCGTTTCAACGTACCTCCTAACATTTGGATCCTAGTTCCGGGCCTATTTGTCAGCAGTGACTCTCTTATAATATCTACTTGGGTCTTTTTCTTTCAACAGGTCCTCTTCAAGACACCAGTATCTCTGACCGAGCACCCCAAGATCAATGAGTGGTTGACCCTGGTAGAGAATGAGATGAGAGTGACTCTGGCCAAACTGTTGGCTGCTGCTGTACTCGGTGTGGCTCAGTTCAGAGAAGGCTCCATCGATTCGGAAAAATACCTGGATTGGGTGGATCAGTATCAGGTATAAGTTACCGGAGTCTTTTAATTTTTGTTTTGAGATAACGACATCCGTTTGCTGGCAACGGCTCTGCAGTACTTGTTATTAGAGGCCGAGTGAAAGATTCAGTGCATTTTTTTGCACCATTTGATTTCTTGAACACAGTTAATATAGTCTCCTCAAAATGTTTTAGTCTCGACTGGTGATTCATTTTAAACCATTGGTTTTTTTTAATAGTTTTTCAAGAAATAACAACGTGTCAGTAGGAAGAACATTTGACAGTGTGTGTTTTTGTTGTTATCTTTCAATCAAGCTAGAGGTTTGATGGCAAACCGCACAAG
>CM021526.1:16156183-16171160 GCA_010994315.2 Pisaster ochraceus | reverse complement strand
AAAAAGTAGATTTAGTAAGCAAACATTTCGGAGACTCCTGATATTATTGCTTGTATTGATTGTTGGCTAAGATGACAAAGTTATTTATTTTGTGGTTGAATTGACACGAGGAGTCAGACTTTGGATTTTAGAAACCGTCTTTCGTTCCAGACACTTTTTAAAAGTAAAAACAATATACAGGACAGGACAGGGTTACAACTGATGTTTTAGTATAGACAGACACATCAACTGGTTATTAATACGAAGCTGCTGTAGTTTGTAATGACAATTATTTAGTACTATATATGTGCTGTTGTTGTTTCTGCTGCTGCTGCTGCTAACAATAATTGCACAGAATGTTGTCTACTTTGAAATTAAAACCCAATTGATTGCCGATGTCCAATTTTGAAATATCAAAAAAGAAGGGCAAAGAAAACGTTCCGAAAACACGTCAGTAACAACTTCAGGCGTAAGAAATATTCATTAAAAAAATTGTCTGAATATTTCACGATGAAACAAGAAAACATGATAGACTGATTCTGGCAAAATTGCATTATCCAATCCAAGGCTTTTGTAATGACAGGTATAAACGTGAAGACTCTTTGTTTTTGTCAATGTTAGCACGCCTCACTCCCTTACTGGGTCAAATTACACAATCCGCAGAGAGTCCCACGGGCGGGCAATATGTCCTTGTTGATTCTTAACTCAACATCTACAGGGGGTTTTCTTAGAAATCTCCATGGCGGCATCAGATGCGTAGGCATTAAACATCTTAGCATGAGGCAAAAGAAGAGAGCGTTACCTTGGAAACGGATGGAACTGACCTACGAAAAAAATCCTTCTGTTGCACTCTTTTATTTCCGTCTTCTGTTGGGGAGCATATGGAAGACGAGCTTGACCGGAAATAAAACTCTTGTTTTCATTATAGTGATGGAGTCAGAAATCGAAGATAACGGGTACAGAAAGAATCCAGACAGACGTAGATGGGCATACACATTTTATGCAGGAGATAGGGAAAATTGTTTGCAAATTGTTCAGTGGGGAATAAAATTGTTTAACGTAGTGTAAGTAGGAATGGGTACATGACTGTTTTCGTACAAAAGTGGTCACACGCAGGATGCGACTGTAAATTGTTTTCGTTTGGGTGTTTATCGGCCTTTATGTATTTGTCTTTTGGTTTGTTTTCGGCGTGGTTCTTGAGTGTTAATTTGTTTGTTGGGGTGTTTGTGTCTTTGTTTGTTTGTTGTTTGATGTTGTTGTTGTTGTTAAGGTTTTTCTATGGGTTTCCAATTAATATATTTGTTAAATCTGGTAATATTTTTGCAAATCGTTTCATCAAAACTTGGACCCGGCGATCAAACGACAATTTAGCTGGGCCAAAAGAGGCTATCGCTAACATTGCTTTTTAAAGTTTGGCTTTGAAATGAACGCCTCCAGGAAAGACCAGCAAATGCCACCGGTAAAGGCCCTGGTGTTCACACATGGGAATCATCAGGTAAAGTTAAAATTATAAGAACTCCATGGGGACTTATGCGATCTACTTTTTTTATTTATTTATTTGTTAACCAATTGGCCCAATTCCCAGTGAAAACAGGAATGTTTTTAAAACATCTTAATATTAAGTGTTGCAAGAAAGAAGGCCATCCGAAAAAAATGTATCATTATCACAGGTTCAATTCCTGTAGTCAATTTGTCTTTGTTCAAAAATCACAAATATTTAACCGGTAAGTTTCCCTTATGGTTTATTACTTGATATTTATATTTAGGCCTATTTACTTATTTTACAATTTTTCTCTCGCTGATTAGCCGCCACAAAGTGGACCCGGACAGATGGTGAACTATTGTGACCCTAGTGCACTTGTAGTTTGACTCTTCATTACAGGCAATTACGTCAACGCACAACAAAACACAAAGGCCTTCATGCAATTACCTTTGCAAACACCTTTACAAAGACACCTTTCCGACCAGTTTCACTTGTGCAATTAAATTTCAATTAACCCTTTTGAAATGTAATCAAACCCCCCTTGATTACGATGCAGGGTCAAAAGTTGAGGAAACAAACAATTAGCCGAAAGTACACCCAGTTCATGGTCGGCCTCAAAACACATTGAACACATTTTAATAATAAAATGTGCATGGAAATTGATTGAATGATTAAATTCTTCTTGGTGGTTAATTTAGATTCGGTTAAAATTGGCATGAAGCGTTTTAATACCAGTTGCCTACAATTGAAAACCATGATGGTCGATGCAGCAAACCCATTCGCCACTCCGCACAGGGGGGGGGGGGCAGGTCGAACTCTGCCATTAGTTTACATGTTGCCATGAAACAGACATAGACTACCGCTTTGACAGATTGAATGGCACTCACCACTTTTTTGATAGGGGGTTTACTCTTTTAGTGAAACATCTTTTACTTTGAAGTGTATCTTGACAGCATTTTCTTCTACTATTATGTAATAAAACTTCATGAGGCAAGTGTAGTATTTCTCTAGAAGGCCGTTTAAGGAAGTTTTTTGTATTTTGCAATCATTTAAAAGTTCCTTTCTAAAGACGACCGACCCATTTTGGATTTCAACATTTTTCAACTTTGCTGAGAAAGTGTCCGTGTGGTCGTTCCAAACAATCCGCACACACCCGGCGCACGAACCTCTTATCTTACGTTGTTACTTTACAATGCAGCAACCGCAGCATTCTCGCGGTTCTAGTTTTTAATGAAATGAAATTACAATAAGGGTTGACAAGGGGCAGGGAAAAGACGAGGCTGTTGCTGCATTAAATTCACGAACATCATGGATTTTACTCTGGATACAATCATAGAGCATGGACCAGCTCTATTATGATACAATGCACTGCAGTAAAATTGTAAGTATGGCTTCATTTTATGTTGATAACAAAATGAAAAATTGTCTCTGAAAATATTCTTGTCTGTCTGGGATTTGTTTGTTTTTTTGAATGGCGATAAGTTTGTATCGCTCGTGTGTGTCTCTTTTCTCCTTTTCATAGGGGTAAACCTGGCCTGCTTTCTTTCAGTTTGTCCTTCACTTGAGTAATCTTTTTTAAATTTGTGACAGTCGAAACGAACGTTTGATGTTGAATGGAATAAATTGATATTAAATTAACCTTTGGGACGTTCTGATATTGGTAAACAAGATAAAGCTGCCGCAGTGTTTGCTGTATGCTGCGTGTCACAGTGTCAGTGTTGCCTGCCTTGTTAGTTTTTGTATGTGTGATTTTAAAGTTACAAATCAAATCTTCATTTATGTCAATGTCATCTAGCCCCTGCCCTAGAATGGGGCTAGTAGTAGGTGATTACATATCTGTTTTATAATTTACATTGACCCCATATTAGTATTACTTCATTTTGTCATTGTGCAATATGTTCATAGTGAATTTAATGGTCTTTGGATTTGGTAGAGCCTTGCTCTAGTCTATGGGAAGAGTTTTCAAGAAACCCACCATTCAACCAACTTGTGACATGTCAAACATCCCTCGAACCTCCATGCTCGAACCAAGATCAAACCCTTGCTCTATGATGATCAAACTAATTAATGTAATAAAGTACGGGTCACTGCTCCTACATGTATGCTGTTCTGTTAACAAGGATTTATATTGTGTCAGTTTATTCATGCATCATGTGCTTATTTTGATTGCTGCATTTTAAATAATTAGTGATCGAAGATTTTCATACTGAAACTTTTTTTTAAAGTGGGAGAATGTACTTTTGTGTTTGATTTACCAAGATCTTCTTCCTGTATTGTTTACTGTAGAAAAATTGCTATACACTCATAAAATGATCTGTTTTGAGACACTAATCAGAGTATGTTCTCATTACTTTTTTTTTTGCAGGTAACTACAAACTTTGTCGAACCTTTTACTCAACACTGCCAGAAAAATGTGTTCACTCTAAAAAATGGTCTGACCTGAGAGCCACGTTAAAACATTCTTGAAATTATACTGCGTTCATCTCGCTACTGTGTCGATGCAAGGATACGCTGTGGAAAGAAGTTTGACACTTAACTAATTTCTGACACTATACACTTCTGCGCATACTTCATACCTGCACTTGTATAAGGAAAAACAATTATATTTAAAATGGGCTGTGGAAGCTCACAAAGTGCCTCTACCTCAAGCCTTGGGTCAAACGACAAACTCAAACCAGAGAAATCGCCATCATCTTTACGGAAACAAGTCCTGATTTCCCAGAGCGAGTCATTGGAAGGCGACAACGGGCAGAGACCAGACAGTAGAAGCACCTGTAGAGATAGCGGTATTGATAGCGCTAAGACCAGTGATGGTAGGAGAGCGGGGAGGCAGACCTCAGATCAACATGCCAGAGATAACGGAAGCCAGTCCAGACAAAATACAGGTAGGAATGCCACAACTCCAGGGAATTTCAAGAACAGACAGAATTTCAATAGAAAATGTATTTTAAACGCACATTTTTATAGTTGCCAAGAAAAAATTTGAATAGGGCCTATATCATTAAAATTCATATTTCAAATCATTGATGAACTAATGAAAAACATAAATTTATGATAAATTTCAATTTCGTCATCTTGAACTAAAACTGAAACTACCTGTATTTTAGGTTTTTTTGTATAAAAATGCTGCACTCTGCATTTGCTTACCTATGTCAACAACTTTTGTATCAATATATATTATACATAAACTATATTTACGTGTATCCAGTATTTCTATTCCAAATATGAAAAGGCTAAAAAGGTTTCAAACAACAATTCAAAGTAAATTGATAGAGATTTATCCAATTATCACTGTCAGGTTTATTTTTCCTTTATCTAGCAACCTATCCTAACCAAATCTGTCGATCAGAACTTGTTCTGTCACCAAAGTCCACACTTTTGTATTATGTGGTGTTTTCCCAATGTACAAACACGTATAAAAGAGTTAGAATGTCAGAGGCAAACATTAACTAGAGGTGTCCAGCTCTTAAGTAAATAAAACCCCCATTGTATTCCATTCATGTCCCGACAATCCCTGATAAATAAAGAGAGTAGATAATGAGATGTGTTGAGAAGTATCCCAACTTACCCCCCCCCCCCCTGCAATTTAATGGTATTTACACTGGTGGCAGACTAAGTATTTGGTCTAATGTTGGTGAGAAAATAAAATTGTTTATAGAATGTGCGGACATGATTGTTCATTTATAGTCAAAGCACGTAGCGTCAAAGAATGGAATTTTAAAAAGCCTCACTACTGTACAGGAAATGAACAGCAGCTGCAGGCAAGCGCTCCTCGATGACACTTGAAATTGACAGCTATTTTGGGCCGTTTTAAGGGTTCAATTAATGATTTACTTTCAAGGTATAATGCGGAGATTGTACAGTGTGTGATGTAGGAATATAAATCAATTCTGTGGTTTGTTTTTTAAGGGTTTCGGTTTGAGATCAGGTTTTATTATGTTTGTTTGTAGTTTATGCATAGAGTGTTTTCTGTGAACGTGTTTTTTTAAAGGTTTTTTTTTTTTTTTACGAAAAAACCCTCAAGATTTTCTTCACTGTAAAATTGATTGAGAAAGTTCTTGTGAAAATATCTCCTTGTGATGGCTTTTTGTTCACAGTTCCTACTCCTGTTGCCTTTGAAGTAGTCGTTGGAGAAGCCAAGGGTCAGAGTATCGTTAAGCAACATCCGCCAATACGTTTACAGGTAAAGCTCTCGATAACACTTTCTCAATACATTTGGTTTGCTGTAACCCTATGTGATTGTATATGTTTTGCTCTTGTAGATTAATATTGTTAGAAGTTGTCTGGCTGTTAGTAGTCTACAACCGCGGAGTAGATTTTCAAATTTAGGGAGACTTCTTAGTTCTGAAATGAACTGTCCTGTTTTGCATGGACTGGTTGGTACTTTAACTGTAGTGGATCTCAGCCAACCTGATCTAACTTGATCTATCATATCTGTAGGAAGAGTTAGATATTGCCACTAAAAAGCAAATGCGTTGCAGCCCATTCTATTAGAAAGAAGATATGCAGATTTGTTTTGTCCTCAATGTTCATGATTTGATATCTCCCTTTGTTTTATTCCAGATGAAGATGATGGATGATGAAGACCGTAAAGTTACAGCTGAAGATTTAGCCGAGAGACAAAGAGTTGTTGAAGAGAGGAGGTTTCAGGTAAACAGCTTCTTCTTTTTTTTCATAGAGCAATGACCTTGGTCTGTGGGTTTGTTAAATCACTTGTTTCTTTGTTAGACAGTGTGTTCTTCAATTGTTCATTGTTGTTGTGGTCCTCATCATCTTGGTCGTGTTCTTCTTCTACGTTTTCGTTGTCTTCTTTTTCTTCTGCATCGTCGTCTTCTTTTTCCTCTTCTTTGTCTCTTCTTCATCGCCATCTTCTTCTTCTTCTTCACCTCGCTTTTCATCTTCTACTTTACCTTCTTCTTTGTTTTCATTGTCTTCTTCTTCATCGTTCTCTTCTTTTTTTTTCATCTTCTTTGTCTTCTTCTTCATCATTGCCTTCTTATTCATGTCTTTTGTCGTCTTCTACTTCACCTTCTTGTTATTCTTCTTCTTTGTTGGCTTTTTCTTCTTCCTCTTCTTCTTTTCTTCCTGTTCTTCTTCCTCTTCTTCTTCCTCTTCTTCTTTTCTTCCTGTTCTTCTTATACTTCTTCTTCTTTTTCTTCTTCTTTTCTTCCTGTTCTTCTTCTACTTCTTCTTCTTTTTCTTCTTCAGGATTTTTTTTCAAGCCAGGGATAATACTCCTCTATGTAAGGACAAGGACACTTTCATTTAAAAATCACACTACCTATTTGGGGCACTTTTATAGCATGAGTAACAGAGGCAATGGCCAGAATCAAATACTGAGGCTTCTTTTTTTCTCAGTTTCTAAAATGTAGATCCAATTGTTCTCAAATTGTTTTGAACTACATTTTATAGGAGCTACAGAAGCGAGCGCAGAGTGCTAAGCGGACATCAAGAAGACGTAAAGATATCTTAGCAGCCAGAGAGTTTGACTCCAACCAAACCACTGAAGCACAACAGAGGAAGGTAGGTAGATTAGATTGTTGAAAGCAAACAAAAACAAGTTAAAGTAGGCCATTACTGACTTGACACATTTGTTACTAATGCCAACAAATTGTGTAAGCATAAGAAAGCTTTTTAGACCATGTAACCGTTGTTTACAAAAAGATTGTCTCTGTACATTCCTGAGCCTTTCTGATCTGACAAGCAAGACACACTGGCCATAGGAGAAATTTTACATTTTGTGCCATAATTTCCATATGAATGCAAGAGTTATACAAAAAAACAGCTGAACAGTTTTTGAGATGTGCCCCTTTCTTCATATCAAAAGTTGATGAAAATCAGACAGTACAAGATGTAAGATTGTATTTATTTATTTGTTTATAAATCTGCTATCCAGGCCTTTTGCAGGGGTGGAGGAAATAATTGCTAATTTCCCTTTAATGTGGAAAACAAAATGTTACGACTGTGTTGGTTTTGTTCCAAAGTCAAGTGACCTGTGAAGGCAGGTCATATTCCGTTTGATTGTGGCCAGGGATAATTATAAGAGCACAAGATCTCCCCTAAATATAAGAACTCTAAAGCAGTCATAATCAACAACTGTAACTTTATTATCTTTGTTGTTTGCTGGTTTAAATTGTGTAACTATACTTGTATTTTGCTTTTAAACTTAGTGTGTGTATTTTGCTTTGTACACTGAGAGAACTTGTTCATTGTTCATGTGTTTTGATCATGTCATTTAAGTTTGATTGATTGATTGATTGATTGATTGATTGATTGATTGATTGACTGATAATGATTGACTGATCGTGATTGATTGATTGATTGACTGACTGTAATTGATTGATTATGATTGATTGATTGATCGATTGATCGATTGATTGATTTATTTATTTATTGATTTATTGATTGATTGATTAATTAATTAATTAATTGATTAATATCATACATGCATTGTTTTATCTGAAGCTTGAAGAGAAGATTACATCAGCAGAGAAGAACAGGGCAAGACAGAGCGCTGAACTCCAATCGAAGCAAAGGATTCGAGAACTGAAAGCGGCACAGACACGGGAGAAGGCAAAGCGTCTTAACCAAACCCTGGAAGATGAGATGAACTATGACGTGGAGAAAGATGAGACGTTTAATGCCGATGATGGTAAGTAATGATCTGTTTGGATGTCTGTCTTCCTCTCAAAAGATTGATTTTTTTTTCAAGGCAAAAATATTTCAGTCTCTGAAATATTAGCTTGTTTGTCTTTCAAGATCTCCACTCTCTAATAGGGAGACAGATTCAATTTGTTCTAGATGTTTGAACGGGTTTTCACACTTTGATTCGTTAGAAAGAAAAAGATCTTTCTAATAGGCATGAAAATTAATTGTTAATTTAATTTCTGTTTAATAGTATGGAAGTTAGAAAAGCTGTTTTAGGGAATGGGAATTCGGAGGGGGGGGGATTAAAAAGTATATACAATTTCACTTTGTTCTTGTAAAAATCACCATAACTTATTTTGCTAAAACTAATTTAACTTTGTCGTAAGAGATGTTGATTATGTTGTTTTTTTTGTTACCCGTACACCGATGTGTGTAAGGCACTGTATAACTCGGATCAGATTCGAACCCACAATATTTGCCTTTCTAGAGCAGATACCAGTAGACCACCAGACTAGCCCAATAGCTGGTAGTGTTATCTTGTATTTAAACAGCAGGTACGGCAACAATTTCAATAGATGTTAAATTTGCATCGGGGATAAAGAATATTATTTGTGGTTTACCCATACAACAATAGTACTTTGTAGGAGTTATATAATACTTGTTTAAAACCAAACCATACTCAATCAAATTAATTATTTTTATTATTTAATTCTTTCTTAAAGCTGACTCCTGGTTGGATGGAACAAACAATGCCAACCCCTTAACTATTAAGGGCTCAGCGTCTACAAACAACTCAGAAAGAATCTACGATGGGCGTAGCAGTCCAACAAAGAAATACAACCCTCTATCTAGTGCGGAGATGAGAAAGAGACAACACAGCCTCGGCAGTGACAGCGATGATGATGATAGGGCAGCCAGGAGCCAGTGGGCCAGCCATGCGTCCGGCAACGTCGATAACCAAGATACTTTCTTTGATGGCTAGCTGCTTTTGTTTCATCCACACACAGCATTTTTTTTTATGTACACTTTGTAAATCGGATTTCTTTCAAGCAAAATTCCATGCCAAATTCTAAATATGCACTCCGTCCGTTTTTACCATAGTGCAGATATTTTTTATTAAAAATAAAGGTTTACTCAATGTATTTTCAAATAAGACGCTGTTGATACACTTCCTACATCTTGGCAGAAATCATGGACAACCTATTTTCTGAATCTTCATGGGGATAAAGCCCAGATACGTCTCACTGCTTGTAATTTCATGAACCTAAATTCCTAAGGGGATCAACGCAGAAGGACGTTCATGTATAATTTGATTGCATATCGCTGTATTCATTGGCGTCTATTCAAAGCATGGAACTGATTAATGCACGCGTCCGTCATGCATGAGCTTCATCGTAGGAACTACATCCTGTTTATCAGGCCTTGGATTTTACAAACAAAGAAGACGTATTTTTCGTGGGCTTTGTCTCTATGCCCGGCTTTGAAATGTTTTCATAGAAATAGATTTTACTTTTATATGAGGGTTTTACAGAAATAAGTATCATTGCGTGTTAAAGCTCAACAGCTAAATGACAGTTAACACAATAAAAGGGGATCACTTTGCATCCATTGCAGTTCTCCCATTGGTTGTTACTGAAACCACCCGAAAAGGCGTTTCAACATGTTGATGGATATGCAGCAAACGGAAAATAGTTTGCGTTGATTTATTGTTTATGTTTAATTTGTTTTTGATTAATTTTTTGAAATTACCCTCAAATTTCAATTAAATAATGGACCAAAAAATTGTATAACCTTTTACTTTCATATTGTTATGTAGATTTGAGGGTGATTTAAAAAGAATATATTTTTAAAAAAATTAACAAATGAATCAACTCCAAATATTTTCAGTAAGAGATGATATCCAAATTGACGGCTACAGCTATGACTGTTGCTAAGGGTGTTGCTATGGGTAAACTATACTTCAACGCTTGATGTTGTGGAATCCAGCCATAGCCAGTTTGGACACTGCCTAAGCCTGCATGTCCATACACTTATCGGAAGACTTCTTAGGTGGTTTCAGGTACTTGTAAAAAATGTCAACCAATTGCAAAACATTTTTAAAGCGATGGATGCATAGAGAGGTCCCTTTTTCTGTGTTTATTGTCAAACGCTTATAAATATCTGCTACAAGTTTGTTCAAGTACAATTATTGCTGGACATTTTTTTATCCTCAGGTTAACTTATGCACAATTATAATGGGATTAGTCTTCACTCTGTTGGTATTGGATCAGGGATAGACCCATTAATCATGCCTGTAGCATCATGTCTGGTTCCCTGTGTGCATTCCCAATAATGGACACTGATTCTTCCAGCCTCAGTTAGATCCCGTTGATTTGAATGTGAGATGGCGCCACATTGTAAAGGTCTATTACGATTTACGTATTAATTTTTTTAATGTATTTCCAGCCTCTAAAAAAACTCGCATGCATTTTTTTCTGTTATGCATGATTGTCCAAGATATATCCTATTGCAGTTTGGGCATAGCCCCCTCTAATCCATTTGAATTTTGATAAAAGGTGTTTGATTGATTACGGTTTGTCAAGATTTGAAAGTTGTTCAAGCACACTTTCTCAAAACTTACTGAATCAGTGTGTGTGGTTGCAAACATTATTCATATACTTTCATCTTGAAATCTTTCTTCTTTAATTTCCAGTGTAAATAAAATCAAAGGCTGATTTGCTGTGCACACTAATTCCATCCGTCCATTACTTGTTTGGCTGAAATGTACTATTAGTATTATATACCACATTGGCATTGTATATATTTATAGTAAGAGTGTTTATATTCATATGTACTGTTATGGCTTATTATTATTTCTCAATAAAGTAAATGCATTCAAGTCAAAAATATAATTAAGTTGCTGTTTTAGTGTTTATTAAAAGTCATACCTGTGTGTTTTTTTGTTTACTTTTTTCCTTTTCAAGAGTTAGGGGTGAAACAAAATTAGGATTTTTTTTTTTCAAATCAGGCACAATATACAGTACTAAAATAAAGATCACCATAACAATCTCTCGCCAGGCTCAAATTATAGGTTACCCAAATTATAAGTCAGCTCATTATTATTCATGAACTTCCTTGCACTTTTGGTGTACAGTCGCTAGAGGGCGCCATCAAGATGTCAGCCTCCATCCATCAAGAAGCATAAAGTTGCCGCGGATCGTTGGAATAAAAACTCGTATTGTAAAAGAAGTATGCAAATGTTTGGATGGTAAAAGTCGCATATTAATAAAGCTTAGTTAGATAAGTCCATAAAATAAGTTGAAAATGTCACGTCAACCGTTATTCCCGAGTGCAAATGTTGTGAACACAAGATTTGACATGCTTGATGACGATGCCATTACCATAGCAGAAAAACTACTCGAGACAGACGATACGACCAACAAAGTCGACAGTTTCAATTCCACTGGTCATGCTGGTGCTGTTCAAAACACATCGTCTGAAATACAACAAATAGGTATGTTATTGTTCAAATACAGAGCTGGACATAAACATGTCGATTTAGGGAACATTCGTCGTGTGCCCAGAAGAAGGGCGTTATGATTAAGAATTAATCTGAGTTGTGGGCAACAATTAGCAAAGCTTAGGTTCCTAATCCTAACTCAACATGCTCAATAACATGATAAATACTAGTGCAAATTCACAAGATAGGAAGTGGAAACTTCATACCAACTTATTGACACATCAAGTAATAAACCACCAGGGAAACTGACTGGGTAGAAGACACTGAAGAAATTTCAGTTTAAGATGTGAACGGAAAAAACGAAGTACACAAAACTCATACAGCGGTGGTACTGACTGAAAACCCAGCCCCACTGTAGTGTAAATAGTATGGCCAATTCTTCTTTTTTTTGCACACTTAAAAAAAAATTGAATCCGCTGTTAAATAAAGTATATACCAAGATAGTGTCCGAGTTTAAATAAGTGAAAAAGTGAAAGTTTGATGCATCATTCATCCCTTTTAATTAACTTTAAATATTTCATATATAAATATAATTGTCATGTTATTTTTTATTTTATTTAGACAATTTAGACTGGCTGACTAATCAGAGCTTTCGAAGTGATGATGCGATCACCATTGCAAAGCAACATGCAGTTAAAAGTGATGAACATGACAGGGAGCACGTCCGTCAAGTTTCTTCACTACCGGTATATCAGAAACACCGGACTGAGGAATCTGACTCTAGTGAAGATACACACCACGATAACAACACTGCATCAAACTCTAAATCAAGTATTGTTCAACTTGAAAAAGACAATCACAAATCCAGGTCCGTTTCTCACCATTCGCACAAAAAGAGCAAAAAACACAAGCATAGAAGAGACTATGAGTACAGCTCTGATGATGGACTACAGAAACAAAGTCATCATCATGATAGACACCGCAGAGATAAGAAGAAGAAACATCACAGGAAGAAAAAGAGAAGGAGGAGAGATGACTCGAGCAGCGCCAGCAGCGATGAGAGAAACAGCGTCACAAACTCCACACAAGTAGCTGAAAAGTAGGCAAACTGTTTTGATTAAACGTAAACTTTCCATCTTAATAGGAAGAAAGGAGGCACATCTCAAAACTTGTTCAGCTTTGATTTTTGTGACTCTTTAACTTAAATGTGTAAATTATAGGCCTAATATAAAATGTAAAATTTTCCAATGACCAGTGCGGTATCTTGCCTGCCAAAAAGGACCTGGAATGCACAAGGTAAATCTTTTTGTAATCAAAGGTTTCGTGGTTTATTAGACATTTAAACACCTCAAACATAAAGCCCCTTAAAATTCACAGGTGACAGATAGTTGCCCACATTGATAAAAATGTTGTCTTTTGGAAAGCATTTATTTATTTTGTCTTTATTCTAAATTTTCTTTGCCTTGTTACAGGACCATCCAAGCAAATGAAGAGTTCTGTATTGATGTAAGATCTGACAGGAACAATCTCTGTTTTGACAGTCTTCATTTCACGGACACAGTTGCGTACCATCGTCTCGGTCACTCATGTCTTGGGCTTGACAAACGCCATCAGCACGTGACATGGAAAGATGTAAAACCAAAGAAGAAACAAAAAGACGGGTCTATGGGTTTGAGGTACTTCACTTCAGCTCCTCCTGAGACAGATGAAGATTCGGTTGCCATTGGGACAGCCCCTGGAACTCTCAAGACTGATCCACTAGGGTTGCATTCAACAAAAGATTCCTCGTCGTTCATCCCGATAGTCCATCCTGTCAGCCAGTCAAAGCCAGAGTGTGACCCTCTTGGAGTCTATGATCCATCTACCCAAGCATATCTCCAGTCCAGTACCACCTTGAACCCTTCGTTTCAACCCTCGGTTAATTACAAGTCCGAAACCTCCACCAATGCCAGCTCAGCAACTCACACTACAGCCCACTACAACAGACATTTACGTGAGAGCCCGCATGATGTTCCTACGTGGCTTGAGTTTGTTAGATTTCAAGACTCCTCTGAGTATGATAAACTAGTTTCGACCGGTTCTAACCAGTTCCAGCAGGATAGCGACTCAAGTACGATGAGCAGTAGTAGGCGAAGAACGGCCAAACTGATTGCTGAAAAGAAGCTTGCCATACTTGACAAGGCTCTTCTGATGAACCCGAACAGTGTCCCATTACATCTTGAGCAGCTGAAGATCGGAAAGGAATTATGGGATGTATCGGAGCAGATGAAACAATGGGAGAGGCTTCTTCGATCAAATCCTGACAATTTTTCTTTATGTAGGGATTACCTTCTCTTCCATCAGACCTGTTTTTCTAGATTCTCGGTTTCCAAGGTGGCTGGGTTGTATGGCAAATGTTTTACAGCTTTGACTTCTAGGTTGGTAGAACTTGATGAAGATGAGGCTTGGGATATGGAGAAACACTTACTGGGTAAGACAAGCATGGTTTGACCTTTCACATCCATTAAAGTCAACAATATTCTTTTATTTATGAGGGGCTCTATGGTCAATTTCAGTTATGTGATGCACTCATTTTCCAATTGATTGATTGATTGATTGAATTTATTACATAAAGATACAACAGTGTTCAACAGGAAATGCCCTGAAATGATCAATTTTCAAAGATGAAGTTGAAAACAGAATGAAAGTGAACAAACTATTACTTGTCTCTAAGCTCAAGCTCAAATGTGAATAAAGCCATTTTATTCTATTATTTTTTATCAAGATCATTGTACCAAGAAGAAAGTTAATGAGAGTATTCAGCCATATTGTGGTTTTTTTTACAAGAGTATTTTTGTTAAAAGACCACTACAAAAGACTGCATTGTAATTGATGTTTCTCCAGTTACCTCACAGAATTGTTGAAGTTTTGTGATTGTTTTCCGCCCTGATCCACATAGATCTGTTTGCTGGCTTATGTCATTTCTGGAGGCAGTCCGGTCATACAGAGAAAGCTGTGGCAGCGTACCAGGCTATGATAGAACTCAACTGCTTCTGTCCATCAGAAATACAGCAAGACACCCACCTTGAGGGACAGGTGCATGTAACATTCAAATTTGTATTTAACCACTCTATGTCGGATGATGTGCATACAAGCCAGATTGTTCTGGACCAGCCTCTGTCAACTGTCTTTTATGTCCGAAACACCTTCAGAGCGCTTTCATTTTTTATTTTTATTTTTTTCGCTGACAGTAGGATGGCTGACTTGTATATCCACCTGGACATTCCATTGTGTAGTGTGCACAGCCACGCACCTACCATGCTAGGCTTCATTTTCCCGTATAAAAGGGGGACAGAAGGTACTGGAAATCATGCTCGTAATGTCCCTTTTATTCAGGGTTGTTATTTCAAAAGGGATGTAGTTTCAAATATCAAGTAATGAACCACAAG
>CM021526.1:16090058-16109452 GCA_010994315.2 Pisaster ochraceus | reverse complement strand
CTCTTGGTCATGAATATGTATGAGGTATAGTAATTCTGAATCCATCTTTGATCTAGTCACCAGGAAAATGAAAATGAAGAATTGATTGGGAGTCACATCAGTAACTGTTTCTACGATTGCATGCCACTTTGTACTCGGATAGCATGACCAGTGTGTATGCTTAAGAGATGAATATTTCCAACGTTTTGCATGAACAGAACCGAGTTAGAATTACTCTTTTTGGGAGGTAATCAAGTCTAGTATTGTGTTTGTTTTAATAGATATTTATATTTATCCGAAAGCATTACAAAATGTATATTATTTGCTTTTGCCTTGCATTTAAAAATGGGTGTAACTAAAGAAAGACGCAATATATTTTTTGAGAGAATGCTTGTGGTTTTAATCATGACCATAGTTATATATTTTCAGGTGTAATGGCTGTCCAAAGGTTAACAATGAAAAAGAATTGCTTTCACATTCCAAGCTAAATGTACATATCACAGGGCAAATTCATGACACTTTTGAAACAAAAAGCACAGAAAAAAAAAATCTTGCTTACCATTCAACAACAAAAAATCTGGTTTGTCACTAGTTTTATATGGGCCCAATTTCATAGAGCATAGAGCTACTTATGCACAGAAAGTAGCTAAGCCCCCAAAATGATGCATACCAGATTAAAGTTAGCACATGTCACATGTACGACCTGTACACTGTATGCTGCTTACCAGAAAAGTTTTAAGCAATAGTTTCTGCTTTAAATAGCTTCATGAAATTTGGCCCAGATCATTCGTAATGGATCAGAAGTTCAGTTACACGTGAATAAATTGCACCAGTTTGATTTCTTCAACAAAAAAGCTTTTGCAGATTACTGTATTAGTTTATGCAAAAAGCAGTAATGGCCTGACATTTCGACCCTGGCAGAGTCTCTCTCCAATGCGAAATGAGAAAGCCGTTGAGAAAGGTTCTGCTAGGGTTAGTGAGGGCACTACCACGTTTTATTTAGTTGTTGATTACCAAAATACTGAAGATTCCATTTGTGCATGTTGGAAAAGTCCAATTAACTTTTACACATATTACCAGAGCCCAGGCTCATGACGCTGACTTGCACCATTTTTCCTTGCGCAGACAATCGTCGCTAAGCAGGACAATTTGTATTTGTTTGTTTTATTTTGTCTGTTAAACTTGTCTGATAACAAATGTTGTATCAGTTATAGTGTTGGTGTGTGATGCCCACGCTCTTATTACTTTGTGAGTTTATGCAGGGTATTTTGTTTAGGTTTGAAATATGTGACTGGCTCTGGCAAAGCCCTCAAATTCGACCAAATTTTCAAGAGTTATATTTGTAAACAGTGTTCCCAACATCATTGCAGAATTTGTCTTTGTCCATCAGAACTTACAGGAAATGTTCTTTTGACCCCTTGCGCGCACGTCACAAGCGGCGACTGTGTCACACTCACCATTTTGGGAGTCAACAGGTAAATCATGTAAACGCCGCGTGGCCTAAAATTTGCACTACGCTGTATATGAGAAGTTTCAGATTTTGCCAGAGTGGGTCACATATGCTTTAGCTGCAGAACATGAAGTGTGTACCAATAAGGACGCTTTCATTAATGTACTCGATTCTTTCATTCCAGAAGTGACAACTCAGAAGTCTTTGGGAATTTGCCAAAGTTTATTATAATTCAGTTTAAGACTTTTATAACTGTGGATGATTGAGACTTTCCGTGATACTGACAACTGACAAGGGTTGAAAAGATGCTTGATGATCTACCAGTGTACCTTTCATCATAGCTTCATTAACTGATAATGACTCTTACCTGGTAGCAATATTATCTTCAAGCAAACTTGAATCCTCGATTCTGATTGGTCGACCCGTAGCAACAAGAGGTGTGACATAAACTTTTTCCTTCAAGCAGGCTTGAATCTTCGATTCTGATTGGTCGATCCATAGCAACAAGGAGTGTGATATAAACTCATATTCCGGCCCATATTACACCCTGCATATTGTGCTGTTCTACTCCACGCACTGCAATTTTCTAAGCTATACGCGAAATGTACAGCTACAGAAGTCAATGTAAATTCAAAAGTGGCACCTTTGCATCCCACTCGTTAAGTTTGCTTGAAGATAACTTTGTTATCCTACGCGTGTCCTGGAATATAGCACGCCATGCGTCCCATATCCAACTCGGCCTTTGGCCTTCGCTATCACACATGTGCTTGTGAAATATGGAAAATAAAGTGGCCTCGTTGGATATGGGATTCAGAAGCACTATATTTGTTCATATTCCACTCGTGCTTGTGTGATATCTAATAATAATATTAACCATGAGTTTTAGCGAAGACTAAAATTGTGGGAGGGGGGCGGCATGATGATTTCCAGCCCCCATCGAGGGCTAAATTTATAAAGATGACTTTTTCATCAGATACTTTGGAAAAATTCAGATTACACCTGTTGTCTTAAATGTGTCTGACTTGTGCTTGTTGCTGCTTAATTAATAAAGTTGGAGGTGTTAACTTTAGTTGTATAATTGTAAAATTGTAAGAGATAATTTTATTGTAAAATAAAATGTAAAATAACATTTTAAATTGAGCGTATTGACAATAGTGTGTTTTAAGTTTGAAACTTTCGTCATGCTGCCACGGTATTGGACATGTTCCCCATGTCATTATAGTAGCAATCATAGACAATGACTTTCATGATGCCATACTTTTTTCCTACCACCACAGTTTAGTTACGTTGATTTGGATGGGAGAGCAAAAGACAGTGACACCATGATGAAGACCCTTAGTATTCCAAACCCAGAAAATAACCTTTTGCCGCTTTGCACTGGAGTAATTTTGGACAAGTTCTTTTCTCTCTCTTTTTTTTTTACAGTAAAGGTCATGTCACATGAGGAAATTAACAGGCCACCAGTTTCATGCAATCTCCAAGACGAAGAACAACAAAAACCTCACATATAATCTCATTGAATTTTCTAGGGAATAAGTATGAAAAACTTACAGAGAGAGAAAACCGTTCTTGTGCTACAAGATCTGTTCGTTTTGTAGTTGTTTGCCTGAAAAAAATTTCTCATTGTGATAAGGCACTAAAAAAGTCTCTCCCCTGAATAAGAAGCAAACTTTACATTAGAACCTACATTGCAAACAAAAGAACAAGCTATTTTCCCTTCACATTGCTCTCGGAATGTCTCTGTTTCAAGTTCAGGAATAACAGTTTTTAAAAACTATATTTTGAAAGGGGTTTGTTGGATTTGTAGATGGTAGGATTCCAGTCAATAGAAGACCATCAACAAAATGAAATAATTCGCCGTGTGACCGACACAAGGATGTGATAGAGATGTGCCTGACAAATGGCCATAAGCATTTTATTTGAAAAATTGTGTTTCAAGAACATTGAGTGTGAAGATTCGATCGGATATCTGCCATTCATAAGTCAGTTATAACTTTGTCCTATTTTTTATTTCAAAAAGCAATTTGATGCTTATGATCTTCTGTTGGGACAACCTGTTGTAATTTGTGTGTCTGGCTAAAGGTTGTAGAACCTTGCGTCCTTCTGCTGGACACCTAATTAATCGTCATGTACAAAACCTGTCAATATGTAAAAATACAAATAATGAGCCTCGGTGGGTAGGCCCTTTTTTTTTGTGCGGAAAAAATCGGGTACACAAATAAAATGTTTTTAACAAACAAATATCTTGGTGTGTACTTTGTTGTAGTTAAGTCGTCCAGGAGATTGTGCATGATGTTTTCAAGTGAGGACTAAAGCCATGTTTGCTTGGACCATGGAGGCAATTTGAACACACGGTTGGAGTAGGTTACAACTTTTCACTAGGATTAAAGTCATTGTAACTTGTCCGACAAAATCATCATTGTTCACATAGTTGCATATCAACTTTATTGTTACCAGGAGCTAGTGTTCACATTTGACTTTTTCTGCTTTTGTTAACAATTTACATACATTGTACCACAACTCTGTTCATACAGTTTTAAAGTGAATACTTTCAACCCAATAAGTTGGGCTAGCTGCAAGCTCCAGGTGACAGATTCTAGTGCTTTGCAAGAGTTGGTGTTCACAGATCTTTTCTGTCACCTTCAGCATGCATGCTTAGAGGTCTACATTCTTTGTGATTCTGCCATGATTCAGGGCCACCCATACAGAGACTTCTCCATCTTGGTAGTTTAGTAGTGAGGGTCCAGGTCTCAGCATAAAACAGAAGTAGGGCCTACTACTGCCTCAACTGTAGACACAAACAGTGACCTTTTTAGTTGATCACTGAGCACCGATGACCACACCTTTTTCATGTTGTGGAGCACTGAACATGCCTGTCCTATTCGGGTCTTGAGGTCTTTGTCACTAGAGTTGATCCAAATCTAAGGTACTTGAAGTCAGATTTGACCTTGACAGTGGTGGACCGCTGTGCCAGAGATGAGCACTTTGGTCTTCTTTGTTTTCAGCTGGAGGCAAACTTTCAGATGCTCCTCCTGGACTGATAACAAAAGTCGATCCTTTGAAACATACGCCAGCTACTGACCCACACGACATGCAGCACAAGGACACGCCCCTATCCTGGTTCCTCAAAGTAGGCCTACACCATTTTCTAAAGATAAGAACTAGGGTTTCCGGCCCAATTTGATAGAGCTGTTACTGACAAAATACTGCATAAAAGACTTCTTTGAGCCTAAAAGTATTACACGGCATTTTGACTGGTAACCTCTTGACTAAACCAGAGGCCCAGTTGTGTCAGCCAATTTGAAGTTATTGACCACTTGCACCAGTTTGGGAGTCAATTCCTTTGTGTACATTTTGACTCCCAAAATTGCAGACAGGATAGGCCACGTGTAAGTGCGCTCTTTGTCGTGAAATGGGTCATTAATACATTCCAAATAAGACTTCAAATTAGATCAAGCAAATGTTGTGTGTATCAAAACATTCGCGTGAGAAGTGCATGAGGTTTAATAGCTGAAACGGAAGCCCAAAGTCCAACCATATTTTATTTTTAAACCACGTGGATTCATTGTACAGTAGGTAGGTGACAGGACTGCATCTTTGAATCTGCTTTTTCATGGTATGTGCCATCGTCTTCTTTTTCTAACACGTTCTCCATGGAAGTTTGAGCGCAATTTGCAGACGCCAACACATGATCAAAATAAACAAATATGCTCCTTGACCAAGATGGCGCATGGGATAACCATGAATCTGGCGTTATATTGATGATACAAGTACTAGGAGTTACGAAGCGGGGTGAAGTATGTAATTTGGCACACATTCGGATTAAAGTCATAAGAAAGATTTTGGGATATATAGGGCCATCGCATATTTGTCCTCTAATAAAATACAGGTAGAACAACAAGCAATGCAGCACTTCAGACATTGAAAGTTTCTCGTTATTCTACCTATGTTTTTTCAAAGGACAGTCAGTCAGCAAAGTCTATATCTATTACTATCGTGTATCAGTCATCATCAGTCAGTCTTAAGAAGAAAGTCACTTTTGCTCATCTAAAACTTTACTGTTAGAGCGACCTCTACTGTTGATTGTCAATTACAAGTAGTCTGGAGAAACGAACTGTGCCGTGCTTTAAATAACGATAATGGTGCTAGGAACCACTCAATTTCAGGACGATGAAAATGGTAGGTACCCGCTGCTTCCGGTTGTACGCTGGTCATTCACTATTTTTGCAATTATTATTGTGAAAGCCAGCGAGCCTTCTGTACGTGTTTCTTCACCACAGTAGTCTTGTTCAATCTGGTAATTCTGTCGAACGTAGTGTGTGGAAATTTGTGGAAGAATGAATGCACAGTGTTGTAGAACTGGATTCCATCTTTATAAATAACATTTACTCGGTAAGAATTTGAATGTTTTTTTTATTTAATGTATTGATTTTTTGAAAAGAGAAATAATATAGTGATTAGATAGCATGAAATTCATTTCATGAAGTTCCTTCTCGCTTCTGTCATGTCCGTTTCTTGCCAGTGTTGTGTAGTTTTGTACCAAACTTATCTCGACTAGGTAAATACTGTTTTTGTAATTGGTTTGTAGTATTAAAACTTAGGGTAGGGAGTACGGGTCGGGAGTACGATACGTCGAGTAGGGTAGTATTGCGTTGGTGGTAGGTTGGTAGGCTACCTGGTGGTAGTAATTCAAGAAAAGACTAGAGTAGAGACCCAGTCCCCAGTTGCTGGGGCATATAGTGTAGTGTAACTCCTTTTTTGGAAATTCAGTCAAAATTTTAAAAAAGGAGTACAGCGTCCCATGCGATTACTGATTCTGGGTCAAGTACTTATTATTTTTAAAAATAAATAAATAATACTATTTGGAAAATTTGGAAAAGGACTTCATTGTTTTTTGTTTTTTATTCCCCAGTTAAACGGTAAAGCCTGAGTTCTAATCCCCTATCATCAATCATAGACATAGGATAGTGTTTTTTTTAACTGCAGTGCCTAGACCCCTATGACTTTTTTTTTAGTCCTAGAAGTTAGAACTAGAACTACAACTAATGAGGTTCGCACATTTGTGCTCTTGGAGACGATAGCGGAACGATCCTCATAATTCTCAAAGTAGCACATCTTCATACTTTTTCAAAGTCTTTCTGAGGGGAACAATCCTAATGGATATCCTATTTCATGTGTGGGTGTCGCAGCTAGATGGACTCCTTGGATTGTAAAAAAAAAAAAAATTGCAAATTTGCCTCAACATTATATCCATGAGGTCAAAGACATTTTGTGGACGAACAAATTAAATTATAATTCTCCAGTTTTTCAATGAACACATTATACAACCATGTGAAATTTTTATCAAATTTGATGGGCAGGTTTTAGTGAAAGAACTTTTAAAGAAAGGAAATGTATTTTGATTGCGGTAATTGAAATAAGCGATCAATTTTTTGGGTCTTCAAATGCCATTGCCTCGAACTAGCTAGACAATTTCTTTCAAATGGAATATGTTCCTGGCCCTTGGAAGATTTATTCTTGTTTTTAAATTTATTTCTCTCAATGCAGCCTAGTCTGGTTTTTGGTGTTTTTTTTTTTTTTTTACCTGTCTGTCTTGTTTTCCTGTTTGTAGTTTATCTGTTTAGGCTGTCGCCTACAAGCTTTGGCTTATAAATCTGACAGCCTCATACTCACTTTTATTTTGGTATTCATAAATTAACTCTTTCCTTCCATCTTCTGTGCTTATTATTTCGCTGAATTTTTACAATGTATTATTCTATAATATATTTTAAGAGTGAAATAAATGTTGACTTGACCTGAATTGAATTGAATTTTTAATGAGTGAGCGAGCTTCCAGATTGAAAGTTATAAATGTTTGTCAGTGATATTACCAATCTTGGGCTCAATTTGACCTTGAAGACCCTCTTTGAACCTAAGGGATCTTGTATGAAAATAAAGTTGCAAAACACATGACAGTTACAAACTATATGGAGAATGAGATGGGTGCATTGTAGGCTATAGAGTCTGCTTGAAGATGAAGGATGCTCATCTCTGTGTGGATTTCTCGGATCGTTTGTTATGATTGCGTGTGGAAACCCAAATGTAGACGAGAAGTCTGCCATGATGGTAATTACATGTTTACACATTAAAGCACACTGTACTACTCGAGCTGTAAAAAGAAGGGAATGTACAATTATTTAAATAGTCTAGTTCACTAAAAGTAATGGAATAATGATTTTGATAACTATAATAATAATTTTAACCATTTTTTTTTGAATGATTGCCATGTTTTTTGTTGTTGAAAAATAGCTCCTTTCATTGGAACTGCACAGTCCATAGCGCATACCAAACCTGTTGTGCATGTGTGTACAAAACTTATATGAAGTTGTCACTTAGATGTAGCAACTTACAGCATGCAGCAACTGTTGTAGCCACTTATGTAAGTCTCTACAACATTTTTACTTTTAACTTACAACACGTTCATGCACATTGGACTTGACATTTTAATCTAAGTGCGTTATAGACGTCACATGACGCCACCAGTTCTTTTCAGAACTACCACAGCTAATAGAGATATTTGTTTTCATGATAGTGTTTGTCGCAAACCTTACTAGATTGTATCACCACCAAAACGTGCAGAGTTTCAAATCCTACTTGTTGACCATTATATGTCGCCAGGTGGGTATGGTGATCTTTTCAGCACTTGCTAATTTTAAAAATGAAGCACCAGATCCCTCTAATGGCATGGTTTACTTCCTGTGTCGACTGTCAAGAGTGTCAGTTTTCGATTTGTTTCACAGTAAATGCATTCATTGGACGGCAGAAGGCATGTGTGTGTGTGTGTGGGGGGGGAAATTGGCCTTGATTAATAATTGGTATGATTTGTATTTTAAATAAACTTGAAGTGCATGATGCAATCATTAGGATGCAATATTTAGAATACACGTACACTCAGTCATGCCTCATTGAAGTGGATATTGAAAACATTATACAAACTGTAGCTGTGTCTGTTAGTAGTTGAAACAACAAGGTCTAACGGACAGCCTGCTGTGAGATGGTTTACGTTTGCAAAGCATCTTTTACAAGCACCAAGCCCTCTGTGTAGGCTATGTGTCACTACAGCCTTAAGCTTGGAGAGGACAGAAAGTTAGAAATAGATTAGAAAAAGCTATCCTACGATTTAAAGAAAAAGTGAAAACCGGTAAGATAACTTGATACAGGAAGTCCTCTTGCCCTTATTTATGTCAGTGAAGGTGGATGTGTGGAAGTCAATACACACAAATTAACATGACCTTTTTAGGAGGGTTGATCATAGAGCTCTTCAGTGCACAATGGCCACATGCTCCCAGAGTGTACTAAAAAGGCCCATTCAGTCGTTAATAAAAGAAACTGGTATGTTGTTGGAACAGTACACAGGGCTAAATGACAATTTCCCGTGTTTTGTTTTGTTTGTCCCCACAGAAACCCATTAGTCATTACTTAGCAATAAATATTGTGTTTTGTTTATTTGTTTAAAAAGCTGGTTAAGAACGGAAATTTGACAACTTATTTGAGAGGGCAAGGCTGCTGGGCCGCTATCTACTCTTTTCCAGTAAAAGACAATTTGCGTCATTGATATAAAGTCAGCAAAAAAGGACAAGTGTATAGGGCAAAAATTTCACAGGCAATTACACCCAAAAGATTGCACAAAGTTTATTAAAAGTGTGCTTTGAATAAAGATAAAGCATGCGAAACGTACACACACACACACACACAAAAAGGAACTTCAAATGATAAGGATCTATGTGCTTAGTGATGGGATACAACACAAATATTGGATGCGTTTCGTTGGTGCATTGTCGGAAATATAATCACCTAGTGAAATCTGGCTTTCCCGTTTCACTCGGCTTCTCCTGGGGAAATTGAATAGTCCAGATTTCACCTTGTGATTATATTCTGCGACACTGCACTTATATGCATCCAATATTTAAGAACATTGGCAATAGTTGGGAAATTTTGTCCCAGATTCCAAACAAATAAATGAAAAACTATTTGTTGTTGTTGTTGCTGTCTGACAAGTCTTTTAAAGCATTTATTGGAAACTTGTTTACCTTGTCAAAAAGAAAAAAACAATTAAAATAAACTGTTATAAAAACTTTTAACTGATCAATTTGATTAGGGATTTAAATTGTCAAACCAAACTCAGAATTTAGGTTACACATATGCATTTCATTGCATCCAAGACAGTTTGGAATAACTGCCCCCCAAAAAAAAATGCCTCAAAGAATACTTTAATGCAAATTCTTAGTTGCATGGCGAGCTTTTGGCATGGCACCAAGTCTTGTGACACCTTGCCAAGCTGGGCGAGAACGCAGAAGGGAAGTCATCATTTGATTTCTCTACCTCCAGACTTCACGTATACATCCCCCCCACGAGTCACATGTCTGTTTGTGTACTGCCAGGGAGGGACGTCGTTTAAGAAGGCTCAGCGCCTCAGTACCCGTCGTCGTATGGTGTACAGCTTTTATTAATAATGCCGGGCAGTTGGGTCACGCACCATTTCCTCATCAGATAGTTCCTGCGTTGCGACGGTCATGGGACAATCATTCTGGTTGTAGGATGTCATGAGATGCCAAGCTCATTAATTGACTCTCATGTAATATCCACTGGCCTCAGTTACAGACACTGTCACGGAGGTTTTGATACTCTGCCGGGGTGTTGTTGGAGTGTGCCGGCCACACGGTGACCGTCTCTCTTCCTTAAAAGTGAGCTATCGATTGAGTGTGTGTGCTGGGATTATAGTGTTCTCTTGCTGCGTCTGTGTTTGGTTACATGCTGTCATCAACAGGTAACAGTATAACAATATGCACGCGTACATTTGAGAAAATGCTTTCAAAAAGATATTCTTTCAAAAAGATGTTCTGATAATTTGGGTCAGAAATGTGTGGTTGAGTTAAATGGTGATAGTTGAGAATTGTAAACTGTTCACATGTACATGTATCTATTACATTGTATGTTATGTGTTGTGTGTAACTTAAAGAGGAGGACAGTCATACCTTGGTGCAGAGGTAACGTGTAGTGCATATTTTGACAGGAAACACAAGTGTGTACCACTTTGCATCTGTCATGTTGGTGCTCAGTTTTTCCAATGAATGACATTTTTTTGTTAGTACCCGAAACCACCCAAAAGTGTTTCAACATGTGACTGGACATGCAGGCTAGTAGTGAAAAACAATTGATTTTTATTCATTTCTTATTTTTTCTATTTATTTTTTTAAAACAACCTCAGATTTCCATTTGAAAAACAAAAGTTACCTGCCTAGTCCATTCTGAAATTTTAGAGTAATTAGAAAAAGGAATAATTCTAATACATTGTACACTCAAATTGTTTTCAGTATGAGCCTTCATGTCCAATCACTGTGTTCAAATAATTTGGCGTGGTGTCAGGTACTTAAAGAAACTTACAAACACTGCTTATGTGGTGGTGGCTATGTCATACACTTTATTGTGTTTTATTGTCATTTACGTAATAAGTACACATAAATAACAGTTTTCCAAGACCCTAACATTGTTGGTATATTTGTACATTTGTACATGTACAAAATACTTGTGAAACTACATACATGTACATTGACAGGTGAGCAAAAGCTTCACCAATCCATTACTTTTAAGTTTAAGAAATTAACTATATAAGAATACATCACATACCATGTGTTGTATGACAGTGTGCAATTGAACGTATTACGTTCTTGTTTACTGTAACGATGAATGAATTTTGTTCGCAAATTGACTCGTTAAGTTTGTGTGCGGACTGTTGTATACGATGCATCACATAAAATCTCCACATGACCATGCCATTACCATCTGTCTTTGTTGGGTTATGACGATATTCTCTACTGTGCTACTGAATGCAGTTGAGCACTTCATTGAATTCTGGCTCTGTAAGTTTTGCATTATGTTTACCCTAAGTACCATACACGCACATAATGGATAGTGTTCATGGTGTAGGTATGGCATATGTACACGTTTTGTTGCTGGTGGTTAGATGCTGAGCATGATATGCTTCATACTGGACTTGTAAAATGAATTGTCAGAGAAATACCAGGTGATTTCTACAGTTACCGGAAATAACAAGAGTCTTTGTCAATTTCTTTCAGGTCAAAGCTCAGGTAAATTATGTAACCAAGATACATGTGTGGAATAGCGCAGTGCCTACCACCAAACCCTAGATATTGTCAGTCACTATGGACCAACGCAGTAGAGGGTAGTAGTAGTTGTCTCTTCAAATACCTCAGCTACTGGTCTCGCCATGAAGCCAGCCTACCTTTTTCGTGACCAAGTAAACGCCCTGTCGGTGTGGTTCAAGGAATGGAATGAGTGTGAACAGACTGTGGCATTGTATTCGTTAATACGTAGGGTGTCCTCCACCCAGGCACGCTTCCTGACGCTAGTCCTTGAGCAGACTCTGGTCGATTCAGACGATTGTCAGCGGTTAGAACAAGAAGCTAACGATATTGGTAAGCTTGTATCTTGCTTTAATAAAATTGCTGTAAATTTTCTGTTTCTTTCAGTATTGGTGTATTTTTGTGGTAATTTTCAGGTTCTAGAAACTGTAAAATGGACAGTGAGCACCACGAGCAAACAACATGGGTTGCCGTACAATTTTTCCTTGATAAAAAAAATCTAGGAGACATTTTCCATTGAAAAGAAAAAGTATCAATCGTAATCTTTGTAACTGTAATGAATTGATGCAAGTCTTTTGTCGGATATTCCTAAAGCTTTCCTCCATTACGTGATTTTCGATCAGAACTTGTTCACTTTGTGCTACAAAGTGATTGACTGTCAAAATAAAGACACAACAATTCTGATCCATCATAGTCAACTTTTACTGTCTCCAAACAGTCATTATGTTCGTGTAAATCACATGGGACATTAGCCATGTGTTAAAACAATCCGGTCTTCTCATATTTTGCAAACATCAAGGCACTAAACTATTTCTGCCGTGGGCACGGTGATTGAAGATGTGATTTCCTCCCAGATTTGTGTTTTTGTTTTTTGCATTATCCTCTGTTTGAACAAACAGCTTTCTAGATTACAGCCACTTCCGGGGCTTATGAGAATAAGATACATAGACAAGAACAGGTAGAGAGGGGGGTGCAAGGTGCCCACAGAGAACCTTAATTAAAGTTTGCAAAAAGACCCTGGATTATTTTCTCCTGTCTGAATTATTCACGTCGGTGTAATTACATTGGGAGGGGATGATCGAGGCATCTTGGTGCTGCATGTATTTAAAAAAGCTTCCCATCCCCTGACAAAGAGAGCTCATGCGAGCATGAAGGTTTAGATATGATCATATCAAGTCAAGTGTACTACGGAAAGGATATTGCTCGGACGCCCACTCTATTTAATACTTTATCGCCAGATGTTCCTCGGAGCTGTTTCCCTCTGAGCTGGCAATTTTTTCCGAGCCAAGCATCCCACCGGTGTATGATAATTTCCTACCCCATTCAGTCAGTCTGTCGGTGGCTCTGTCTGTCTGTTTGAAGGTGGGACAAACAAGCTTGACTTTTTGATGTTCTGGTCAGCTTTGTTGTTAACTGCATTATTTCGTTTATGAGTATTTACGACTGAAGGGTTGTATTGCTCCCTGTCTTCTTCTTCTTTTTTATCAGTTGCGTTCAGATTGTGTTGTGAGAGTAAATGTACTGGAAAATGCTTGAGGCACGTGCTGGCTGACTGACTGTGCATTTTTGCTGCTTTGCATTTTAGGGATGAGGGTAGCACTGTAAAGATTAGCTAAATTAAGAAGATGTTTTTACTACTCCATTCGGGGCTCAAATTTTACCCTGGACCGCTGGCCCAAGGCCAGTGATTTTAGCGTTGGGCCAGTAAACACATGACCAGACAAGTCCTGCAATCTCGTGTTTTTCGAAATTGAATACCAATACCCCACTGTGCTATATTTTGAACTGAAACAAGTTCTGCTCAAATGTTGACTTTGAGTCTGATGTGTACCTTTCAATTCTCTTGAGTAATGACGTATTTTTATTTGGTAATACCCAGTAAAGACGAATGAGATCAATCTTCTCTTACAATGTCTGAGTGCTTGTGTTTTTCTCATTTTGATTCTGGTCTTGTATTTAACACATTTTGGTCCAGTGCACCTTTTTTAGCTACAAGCCCTGAATAGGCTTAGATAAGGTCTGTTTCCTTGTTCTTCCATCATTACAATAATTGTTTAAGGGCCTGTACAGTTTCACTGTTTCCTTCATGAGAAGTGAACATTTTACTCGAGTTTACCAAGAAATGCAAATGAAACCAATCGGTGAAACTTTCATTGACGTCAGTGCTTACGGCCGGTACAGTTTTCTTTCCAGAATGTGATCCGGTTATGATGTCAGCAGCTTTGCCCCATTTATACTTGAGTTTGCTCAGATGAACAGTTCACCCTCGTACTGCTTTGTAAAAAATAAACCAAGTTCAACTTAAAATAGAACTTGTATACAAATTGTACAATGTACACTGTGACGTCTGAAAATGCCCTGGGTAAAGGCGGGTCAATTTCCGCATGTTGGTACACGCACTAAACTTTCAATTGGCAGTAAGCCACAGCGCTGAACTACATGAATAGTTTGTTTTGTTGTTACACCCACTTCCATTGTTGAAAGAGAAAGCAGTAGACACTGGGCGCTGTAAACCAGGGGGTGTGAACTCAAACCAGTGAACCCTTAACTGGGAGGTGTTGACTGTTGTCCAGGCATTGTAAACTGTACATGTACATGTACATGTACAGCTTGGCCTCTTACCTTTTACCACACCTACATGTACATCACCTTTTTCGATCAGGTGACCAATCACCATTCTTCTGCTCCATGTATTCAAGACGTTAGCTTGCATCGTCTTAGGTCTTAAAATGAAACAGAAAGTAAACTCCAAAGAGTCCAATGCGTCGGTGTTGTCCAGAATGTGGTGGGGGATTTTCTTTTACTGCAAAAATCACACATAAACATAAAACTGTTCCATGGTTTTGATTACACTGTACATGTACATGTGTACAAGGTTAATTACTCATTTTGCGAGTAATTTAAAAATAAGTGGCCGATATACCATCCAAGTTTAATTATTTTGTTGTCACGATCTTGAGGCAACTGGAGTCATTTTAAAAAAAAAATTAAAGTAGTTTTTGACTGTACAACAGGATATCCAGTAAAACTAAAAAATCCAGGACATTCTAGCAATCTAGTGTAATTCTGGCAATCTAGTGTAATTTTGTTCACAGATTGATACCGTTTTTAAAACAATAAAAATTGTTGATTTACATACCCTTTATGAGTTACACATTGTGCAAATTCTCAAATGATCAGCTGACTTGCTCTTGTTTTTCTTCCTTTTTTAATACCACAATAAACTGAAAAACACCAAGCAGTTCTCTTCTTAGCAATATTAAAGTTGCATGTCTGGTTACAGTCCTCTGAAAGCACATGGAGCTATGCTAAGCCTTACTCCAACCAGATTACCTATACTTTATAGAAGAAACTTAAAATCCCATGACTATGCATAACGATGCCGAGTGTGCAAAAATGTGTATGCTGCCATGTACATGGAACATGTAGGCGGAAATTGTGTTTAAAAAGAGTGTATCCCTGTCAGTAGTTCTGAATTGAGAATTTAATAGATTCCTTTGATGCTATAGGGCCTAACTGCATCAGGGATTTTAAAGAATATTGTTTTGGTTTCTGTAACACTGATGGACTGTGATAATCACTGTAGTATAGTACTCGGTATTTTCTGAGTATTTTACAGGAAAAAAACCCACAAGCTACGACCCCCACATTCTATGTCTTAAACGCTAGACCACCAAGCGTGCCCAGTGACGAGCCTTCTCTTATCATTTAGACCAGCTTTAAAAGTATTTTAAGATCTGTAGTCTCAATCAGTGACAGTCCTAAATGGGATTATTTTGTTTGTTGCATTGTACAATGAATCTGTCCGCTTACACCAACGTGTAGAAGTTACTTATTTCACTTGTGACCCCCCAAAAAGTATAAAGGAGCTTGGTGGGCAGGGAGAAAGATTACTGTACTGTTTTTAAAATTTTTATATAAGTTTGTAGATAATGCATCTTCTAGGAACACTTTCATTTTAAAACAGCGTACAATTATACTTGGAACTTGGTGTCACTGTCGCAGAACTTAAATGTACGTTTACGGCTGTCGTGCACTTTTTCTTTGATTTGATCTGCTTAAAATATTCTGTCTTTGTACATTAAATTTATGAAAATGAATCGTAGGTAGATTTTTTTTAAAGGTTGAAAACATTTCACAGGTAGTAGGGGAAACAAAGTGCACATTAGGGGAATTGCATTTTACTGACTTGTCACGTTTACATCCACCGAGTATGCTTTTGTACATTTGTACATTGTCAAGTATTTCCAACGTCAGTATTTATTACTGATGCTGTTACCAAATAAATTTTAGGATGATGATGAACGAGAACCTTCAGTTATCACAGGGCGAGGATATTATCTGATTCCCATTGCCATTTTAAAGGACTTTTTTGTTTGTTATCAATTTGGGGCAGTTGTATGACATCATTATTACCATAGCAACCGACCTGTCAGTGTCTTGTGGTTATATTTGACGTTGCTAGGATAATGATGAGAGATAAACTGGTATTGGAAGCCCCTTGCGTTACAAACAACTATTCATCCAGCATGCTTTAGACTTCGCTGATCAGTCTGTAATTACTGTACAAAGAAAGAGTAAAAATAGTCCTTGTGAATTCTTTAATTTTACGCTTCTTGTACATAATCCAGTGTTCGGTGTAAAAAAGAAAATGTACAGAATTGAAGAAATTACATTTTAGTATGCACTTTTGTATGCATTGTACCATTGATTAAGAATGACGTGTATTGTACACTGCAAACAAAATACCATGGGTGTTAACTCTGAGAGGTTCCATTCATGTAGTATAACCCTCCCCTCCCACCAGGAGGGGAGGGGGTGGGGGTTAATGTCCTGTAGCCCATGTTGTGCCATAACAACAGGTCAATGTTTAGTGAGTCATGTATTTTTGCAGTCGTTAATTGGAAATTCAAGCTACGGACTTAAAACTCAAAAGGGCAAGATTTTGTGCCTTTCTCCAATGTGTTGAAAGAAGGGTAATCATAATGAAGATACTCATAACATGTGTTGGTTTAATTTGTGTACATCAGCCTAATGGTGTACAGTAGGGTTGTATTGTACACAGTCGGTAGGCATTTGGTGTGGGTGCGTTTGTACGCGTGCATGTACTGTAGTTTGTTTAGGTATTGTAGCACACATGAATGCATTGTTTCACCTGAGTGCAGTTCATAATGGTGGTGAACTGGTGCGAACCTCAAGCTTGAGCCAAAACACAGATGGAGTCTCTGCCATTCAGTGGTTCAGTCCACTGACATACATTTCATGTTAAACCACTAGCTATATCTGACCCTTGCTGAAGTGACCTAGTTTCAAACTAAACTGTGTATAATGACATAGTCTTGGCGGAGGGGTGGTGTCTGGGTGTCTTTTGGACACCCTGCTTTAGATTTGGCAAACGCCTGTTTTATCTCTCATTTAAAACATGACAACACAAGTTTATTCACTCATTTGACTTTATACCAACATGTACACGACAGTACTCTGTACATGCTGCACAAGTCCAATTTCACGAAGTGAGTGATATCATGACACAAATTTCTATTGCAACCTGTTATTTTTATTTTTTACACTTCTTGCAGATTTTGACCCAATTACAAATATCACAGTTCTGTAAAGATACATGTACAATGTACATCGGATAAAATCAATGTGAACTATACATACGGTGTGAAAAGTTTGTACATAAAGTGCACAACAGTGTCAACATTTTTTATACACAAAAAGTGCCTGCTCAGGACTGATACAACCTGTATGAGGGAAATGACAATGTGTACTGTACACATTTCAAGGGGCACCAAGGCAATTGCCTGTGTTGTCTCTATGAAGCATTAGGCCTGCATACTCATTTGCAGCTCTGGTGCTTTGTTTTGGAAAGGGCAAGGGCACCAAGGCGTTTTCTCATTGGTACAAAAGGGGCACCTCTGTGAGGAAATTGTAAATTTCTATTGCTGCGTTTCAAGGGGCACCAAGGCAATGACCAGGGGGCAGGTTGTTGCCTCTGTGAAGTATCGGACCTTCATTTGCATAACTAGTATTACATCTGTACAGGTGTGGTGTATTTCAGTATGCTTATTCAGTGTCAAACTGCCAACACCTACACCTTGCGCATTGGGTGTGCATTGATTCTGCATTGTATGCTGAACTGTAAGTTTTTGAGTTGTTGATACAGAGGTCAAGATTGTTGACACACGTCTACCGTTACTGCATTGCACCTGACTGTTCAATCAAGTTCACTTCATCCCTGACCTGACATTGGTCAAATCAGATCAGGTGACTCACCTCCCAGCCCTTGATCCCCCCCTCTTCCCCTTCATCTGGTGTCTCATACCCCCACTGGACTGGCTGACAATAAAACACAGTATGACCGTCATGGTCATCGTCATGGTCATCGTCATGGTCATCGTCATCACGGTGTGTTTACTTGTTAAGTTACACATGTATTTAGTTATCATGCATACACTAGGCTTTTTTGTATACCGGTAGCGCCGTTCCATTTAGACCACAGCGCTTTAGCAAACAGACAATAGCGTCGCAAATAATATAACAAATGAAATTACAGTAAGCAACTAAGGAAAAAGATATTTTTAAAGTGTTTTCTTGAAAATAGGCAGTGAAACTGAGGTCTGTATGGTGATTGGGAGGTTGTTCAATAGTCCTGGAGCGGCTAAAGAAAAGGATTTGTAGGTAGCAGATTGGAGAGATCTGCCGCTTGGTTTAGTTTCAGCCAGACGGGTGTTGTCTGATACTGAGCCAAGTCCAGCCCGAGTTTGACTGTAAAAAGTCAAACATGATGCAAGATATGCTGAGTGCATGTCCATTTAAGCTGTTACAAACATACACCAATCAGTGCCAATATTTTGAATTGAATGGGCTCTTTCACCGTGAGCCAATGTAGCCGTTGAGATGCACAAAATATATGTTTGGCAGCCCAATTCTGAAGATATTGAAGTGTGTTAATTTGAGCTGTGTTTGCTGCAAGTAAAAGTGCATTGCCGTAGTCTAATCTGGAAAGAACAAGAGATCGTACAACATTGCTGCGTGCGTCAACATCTAGAAACCCTCTTATCATTCAATTCATCTGAAACCTGTCAATAAAACACTGTTTTTCAATGGTTCCCATGGATAACAGTACACTCGTTAAATAAAAACGGAACACTCGACACCTCAAGACAGAGATATCATGCCATGGTGAATGATGAAGCTGCTCGTTATCCACAAAGTTTCATTGATTCCCTCGCCGCGAAACCATGTTTGTTGTCAACATTTTAAAGAGCGGGGAAAAATTACAGATGTGACCTGCTCCCACCAAACCAGGACAGAATCGTCAAAGCTTATTTCCTGTAAACACTCATTAAAGGTGCGCCTCCACCATGATGATTGTCACAATTGCCATCTTCAGAGATGAAATGGTGACGTACTAGTTTAGAGAGAAACTCAATTTTTGTTTTCATGTAAGTGCAGGATTGGTCGATAAGCAATTAAGAAAACCAAAACCATGGATGAGAACTTTCAATGTTTTATCTGAATTTAGATTTGTATGTCTGCCTGGTGAAGAAAAACAGCTGTTATTTCTTCCAGATATGTTTGGTCTACTTTTTCAACTGCTGAGGATACTGATCCCCAAAAATCTGGGAAATCTAACAATGTGGGTTTTATCTTTTGACTTAATGCAGGCATGATTTCATCCTAATTGAATCAGATTTCAGAATTTTTGCCCTTGGGAAAAAACAGAAAAACTGTGATTAAATAGCCTGAAAGGTCTATCAAAGCCTTGTTAACACGTTGACTGCCAGTCATAGATTCGTAGGGCGTTCCCATTTGCC
>CM021526.1:16056660-16070701 GCA_010994315.2 Pisaster ochraceus | reverse complement strand
ATTTTATTAATACACCCCAATTTTGTCTGAATACTTTCAGGACATCATGAACGACAACAGCCCTGGTAACTTGCGAAATGCCCTGAACGAGGTGAAGAGTATGTTGAATACCCCGATTAAGGTGTACGAGGAGATGGATTCATCCAATGAGAATTCATCACCATCCCAGTCTGGTGAAGATGGTGAGAAGGAGATGAAGGAGGGCGACTTCCCTGGACAAGTAACCAAGCTCATGGGAAAGAGTAAGTTCATAAAGAACATAAGTCTAGGACTAAGACTTGTCCAGCAAAGTGAGGTCTCTGTTCTGAGTCGTTTAGCCGTGTCGGAATCAGCGGCTGCGGCTGTTGCTAAGGGTGTTTGCTGGAGGCCTCCTTCAACGTATCCTAATGAATGATCAAACCCCAGCTTCTGAGGCTGCATCTTAATCAAGCGACTTTGGCTGTGGGTGATGGTTGTCGGTTGCTGTGACCATGTTGAAGAATAGGACTTTTAGCAATCTGGCTACAGCCACTGCCATCAAATTGGACACTGCCTGAAAGCAGTCCAGAGAACATCAGCCTTGTTTAAATTCAATGTTAGAGTTCCCCATAAGTGCATGTGAAATTCAATAACTACAATGAGAAGTGTCTGTAGCGTGATAATTTTTTTTTAACACAGTTGGAGTGTGGGTATTAGCGTAATAATTGTTTAAAACACAGTTGGAGTGTGCTCTGTTGAACTAATAGTGTTTATCCCCTAAAGTGTTGATTTTCCAAAAGCAAAAGAGATTCCTGGGCCCAATTTTATAGAACTGCTGAAACAGCAAATATTACTTCACATTTTACTGCTTAGCAAGAACAAGCAGGATACCAGTCACAGATAGTACATGTGGAATGGTATCTTGGCTGGTAACCGTATTCTGGTAAGCATAAGTTTGCTTTAAGCAGCTCTGTAAGAATTGGCTCTGAGAGTGGCTATTAAGAACGATTTGTCCATGGTTTGACACACAGGAGACATGTCAATACTGCAATACCGTGACAGGTTTATGTTGGTTCTCAATCTGTGTGTCAGGTTATTTATAACTTGCCCCCCAGTGATCACTCACCAGTCACACGTTAACAACACAGTATGGGGGTCCAGTTGTGAGTATGTGGGGATACACAATATTGACATTGGTCTGTGTGAGGTCCACACCAGTTTACTGTGACTAAAACTATGGAAAAAGAAATAGTTTCTGTTGTGTGGTTGATTAACCCCAACTATTCCACAGCCAATTTCCAGCCATTTGCCAGCTTTTACGTGATTGCAATGGTTTTGATATTCCATACAGACCAAAGGTTTGGAGGTTTGGCTGTCCAGGTACTTTAGAATGCGTATTTATTTTGAAGTATGGCCAAGAACACTGATACACAAATTTGTGCGCAAGGCAAACTTCTTCTTTTTTTGTTTGCCCCCCCCCCAAAAAAAAAAAAACCTTTACAGTTAGATATCTGTTCTAAAACTTAACGTTAATGGAGATGGAAGTTATATTTTATTATAACGCAACTTTTTTACAAGAATCGAGAAATATGAGTAGAATGTAATCTGGGCTCAGTTTCAAAGAGCCCTTGAGCAGAAAATATTGCTTAAACATTTTGTGCTAAGCAAAAAGTGAGCAGGATGCCAGTCACAGATGGTGCATATCATATTTCATAGATCTTTAAGACAGCTCTATGAAATTGGGCCATGGGTTTCAGCCAATTGTCTTTTCATGTCAGTTTATTTGCTTCAGAATTCTTAGACCTACCCTCTGCTCTCTTTTCGCTTAATGGTGAGTTTGTTTGTCCCACAGTGTGTACCCAGTTGTTGGTTGCGAAGAGACCAGACGAAGACAATGTAAGCCTCTACCTACAGCTCCTGGACAAATGTCTCAATCATGAAGCGTTCACTGGTGTGCAGAAGAAGAGATTCCTCTCCTGGCGTCAGAGCTGCCAAAAGTTCTCCCGGAATCCCTACCCTCGCAAACTGTCTCTACAAGAGACCAAACAGCCCAGGACGTGAGTGTAGGACAGTTTACATTTTTAGCTCTGCCATGTATAGTTCTGCTGTCGGCGGTCAGGAAGAAAGTAGCTTTTACAGCTCAGGGGTTGGGTTACCAAAAGGTGGAAATGCCACTCTGTCAACAACATGCCTCCTGAAGACGATCAGAGCATACTGATCGCAACGTCAAGTTGTTAAACACAGGTTCCTTTCACCACAACTCGTAGAGAGGTTTTAATGTATATTGTGTCTACACAAAACCTCACTAGATTGTATTCCCACCATGCTAAGTTTCGAATCTTACTTAAAATGCGGCTTAAGATTTGGATCTTACATGTAGTTTCAGACCTTTGAGTCATTAGTGACTGTCACCTCTGAGAAATGTTTTACAAGATCAATAATTAAACCAGCAAAGAGTATGTTACTATAAGCTCCGGCAACGGCAGTACAGAGGAAATTGATTGTGAACAAACATAATCTCCTCTTATTGCTTTCGTGTTGCTGTTAGTGCACAGGATGCAGCGGCGTGTCTTCTGTAAATTGGTTATTGGATCGCATTGTAGTCAGGAAGTTTGGTAAGACGGCAGAGTTTTGTCGGTGTCGCGTGACGCTGATTCACAACGAAGCGCGGGGCAACTTTTGGATCAAGTCAAAACGATGATGTTCGTTTGTCACTTCCTCTTTCGCTTGGCCGTGGCCTGCTTGCAGAATTTCTGTCCAATCATGGATTGCCTCGGCAGATTTGGTTACACCGTAGTTTCTCTCTCATTGAGGACTGAATTTTGAAACTTGTGGCCAACTCATGTTCCGATGTGACAAATTAAGTTTGATCTACAGTTTCAATCAAAGAGAACTTGCGTTGTAATAAATTAAGGTTTTCTTGTAAACAAGTTGCTCTTATGCTAGAGGTTAGTTCACGAGGTACTAAGATTAGTTTGTGCGAGAAATCGTTGATGTTCAACCCTTGACATTGTTTAGCCTTTGAGAAAGACTCTGCTAGGGTTGAAACGTCAGGCCTTTAACAATTTTTGCATCACCGGTCATTTGGGTTGGTGAGCAAAGTTTCAAATTTAGTTGCAGTTAACCCTGTTGACTTTAATGTTGATACTCAAATAATGTGCATCAATTTTGCTAGAAAACGTTGATAAGTACTACTGTAGGTTACAAGGTTCATCATCCCAAAATGTGACATCTTCAATAACAGCTGTCGCTTTCTAATCCTATCAGATGGGGACATTATGGGAGCAACTACCCCGCTGAATACAGCATGTTTGCCAGTCAAGGTCCCAGCGGTAGTAGGCGACTGACGAGACAGCCGTTTGTATCAGCTCAGGGACAGGGCCAACCTCAACCCCAGCGGATCAATCCCTGTTTGGCTGCAGCAGGAGGGGGACCCGCTTTGTTCCGGCCAACACAGACATCCAGCATGTATATGAAACCCAGACAGGTATTGACGTGTAGACACAGCTTGTCAATTTTTTACCAACCCTTACCCCGAGGCCCACTTGGCTACAGGTGACCCCAAACCCTCAAATATCCTCTTCTCCTGTGTGTCTTTACACCAACATGGTTGGACTAAGAAAAGATTGGAATGCCTGACCCAGTGATAAGTAATTGTTATTTGGGCCTACAGCCCTCAGTCCTTCTGAATCCTTCATTTCAGCAAAGAAGATATAGATGGTTTTGGAAGGGTGAGGATTGACGTTTTGTTGACAAACAACTTCAAAAATAATTTTTGTCAACAATGTTGCTGCCTGTGCATTTTTAATGAAAAGGTTTTTGTATTTTTATAATTGTCATTGATATTTTATGCTTATTTTTATTATTTTTGTATTACTTATTTGTTCCTGTTGTACTTTTTTTAGCCTCTGTAGTTTTCTGGATCGCCTTTAGATAGTGATTATTTTTGCTTTTTGGCTATCCTCAGATCTGTTCTCTCTTGTCCTATTTATATTTCTAGTTCTTTGTGTGTATTGTATGTGTGCTGCCTGGAAATAAATAAATAAATAGATAAATAAATAAATACAATATACTGCAGAAGGTTTAACGAACAAAGATTTGTGTTTATAATTTAAAACAAACTTCTTTGAATAATTGACATTATGAAGGAATCAGTAGGAGTGAACAAACTGAACTGATCCTCGAGTGTTTTGTCTCTCTTGACAGCTTGCTGGAAACCCCCACATCGGAGTGCAGCGTACCAAGTCTGCACCGATTCGACGGTCAACGCAGCCAATCCAGCCTTTTGTATATCAACCTCTTCCCCCTCAAGATGGTGCAAACCAACCGCTGGGAGACCCAGAGATAACCAACCGGCTAGAGACGTTGTGCTTGAGCATGACAGAACATGCTCTCTCAGGTAGGTGTTAGTAGTTTGTAGTCTTGGACGTTGTTTCATCAGGGGCCAATTTCATCGAGCTGCTTAAGTTCAAGACAATTTTGCTTACCAGATTATGGTAACCAGCCAAAGTACAATGTCACATGTACCATTTATGGCTGGTATCCTGCACATTTTTGCTGAGCAGAAATTGTTAAGTGGTATTGTCTGCTTGAGCAGCTCTTTGAAAATTGAGCCCAGGAGGCAATAGTGGAACTAAGCCTAAAACACCAGGGCTAGAATGGTAACAGATAAAAATTGCATGTTACGCCATTTTAAAACTGAGGTTAGGAGACTTGTAATTGTTGGTCCTCTTCCATAAAACACTTTGATCCAGTGGACTTGGAGTCTCTTTTTAAAGTGACTGCATTTCGGATGGAAATTTATGCGTTTCTGGTGAGATTTGCATAAACACCACTGGTTGGCTGTATGACGCTACCGGTTTCTGGGTTGGTCAACTGCATAACTCTGTGGCCAACCAGCGATGTTTATGCGCATAACTGAATTTAATTAGCATGTTGCTCATGCGCATAACTGAATGTAATGAGCATTTTTCTGAAGGGCTCATTGTTACCAGTACAAACTTTGTACATACAAGTTTTTCTCATGATTCAAATTGAGAGTTCATTTATCTAATTATTGACAAAACAAAATTTGGGCCATGAATGTTTCATAAGTTAAGGTGTGTACAGCCTTTAGACAATTTGTTTTCTTCGATCCATTATAACAGACGGTGTGGAAAACTCCAACGACAGCGGCAGAAACTGATGATGTTCAAGCTCATTCCACACTAAGTGTCAACCATCTGTTGACTCCTCTCACCTGCTGTGAGCCTTGAGATGGAGTCCCGTCACCCAACCCCCTTCAAATCCTATCAGAAAGGACAACGCATCCTTCAAATGAAGACCCTTATCTGAAATTCTACAGGACTGCAATCTTAAGTGAAACCCAAGAGATGATGAAGCATCAATTGTGACAACATTTGGGCCTGCGCCCAATTTTACAGAAGCCGGTAGATACAAAACTGGTTAGAACAGGTATAACTTGCTTGGCAGGTACTGGTTACCAGCCAAAGCATCATAAGGTTCATATTGTTGTGACTGGTGCCCCACTTTATCAATGTTTTGGAGCTTAACAGCTGTGAGCAGGTGGCTCCAGATTCGTCACTTGGGGTTTTTAGGAATAAATCCTGTCAGCCAAACGTGTATATTGAGAGCGGTTGTTATCCCACTACCCTGTATTTGTAAACAACTTGACGTAGCTTTGTCTTCATGTTCAGTGGTAATGAGCGATGAAGCCAGCAGATTCAAAGAGATATTTTTTTAATTACATATTATATTTCACTGTTTTATTTCTTGAGCCTATTCGACACGTAATTGAGAATGCAAATGTAAAACAAATTGTGACGACAGAAGAAAATTGGCAGTGACACACCAGCACAAAAGATAAGCACAGTTGAACTGGAGTTGAACTTCCCCTTCTACTTGTACCTTCAACGTCATAGTTTACAATTGCCTTTATTGTCCAAGTATTAAGCACACCTTTGCATTCAGTGATGCAAATTTATGTTCACCCTGTTCAAAAAAAGAAAGTATGCTAAGTTTCTTTCAAAATAGCTAAGTAATTTTGAGGAGTTCATGACCAATGAGAAATTCAGTCAGGTCAATTATGAACCTGTTAAACTCTTACAGCTCTTTGTTCTTATTTTGTTTGGGATTTGGTTTTGGTTTTGGTTTTGTTTTTGTTTGGGTTTTGTTTGTTTTTTCAAAAGAAAAAGGTTCATGTTTATTCAATTATTGCTTGGAACGTCCATTTAGTTCTGCCTTAGAAGAAGCAAGGCAGCTCAAATTTGAAAGTGTCTTGATATTTCTTTTGTTTGCTTAGAGTTTTCTTACAGTTTCTAACGTCACATTTAGAAGCTGTTTTTGTGTTACTTTTAGTGGGGGATTTCTATCCCATGGACAACAAGTTATGCTCATGGGCTGGTATTCATCTATCTGGTTTGGTTTGAGTTTTTTTCCTACGGATTGATTCTTTAGATTTTTTTCTGCATTATCTGAAATTCTTGGGGTTTTTTTTTCCTGTATTGTTTACAAGTTCATTGGAAAGCCTACTGGAAATGTGCTGAGTATATTTATATTTTTCCCTTATTTCTTTGTGACTTCAAGTAACCTCGATCAAGTTTCTGTTGGACTTTGTTGAGTTCTGGAAAATTCAGCCAGAAATACCGTATTAGAACTTTCCATATTGTTTAATTTTTAATGTGATTTACATCAAAAGTGGTGCTTAGATTTCCATTTATTATTATTTTAAAACTTCTTTCACCTGGATATTTGTCCCTTTTTCTTTTTTCTTCTTCTCCTAAATTTATTTTTTATTTTTTAAGAAGAAGTATAGCAAAGGTTTTTAGTTCCTCCCTGCTGTTACTTTTACGCTTTGTTTATCGTACATGTATGAACACTGTGCTGTATATTTGCAAAGATAAAACGCTCCATTGCAAACTCTGAACCAAGGAGCAAAATTCAGTGTAAAAAAAAAAGTATAAGTATATATGTATATAAATATGTCAGTTTGGAGCCTGAAGATTACAAAAAAAAATAGGGAATCTTTGTTTGTGACATTTCAGTAGTTAGGTTGGACTTCACAGACTGAAAAAAAAGGACAAGAAAATTGTTGACACATTCTTTGAGAATACCCAAATATATTAGGTTGACTAGTATGAGTATAATCAAGACCTTGATAGATAAATAGACACTTAGAGCAGTATTCCGGTCTGAGAGTGGATTTGACAAATTCTGAATCAGGCAGATAAAACAGCTGAGCTGTTGACCCTGCTTTCAACTTGACAAGAGGAACTGTGGAAACAATGAGAATTCTGGTGTTGAAGTTTTTTTTTCCTTCTTCTTTTTCTTTCATCGATCGTAAACTGAGAATAGCAAATTGTACATCGGACTGCACCTCTGCAATCAACTTAACACACACACAAAAAAGATATTGTTCATTTATTGTATGGACTGCTTGTATGTGGTGCTTCCTGCCCTACAATTGTGGCTGTTATTTATTACAGTGTCTCTATGATTGTATGAAAACTGCAGAATTGCAGCCAGATTTACAGGGCTGGCTGCGCTACTACCAGTGGTTATGAGAAGTTTTACCAATGCTTCGATTGAAATGAAAGCTTCTTTAACAAGCTCAAGCTCGAGCTGTTTTAACTGAGATTCTTACTGAATTGTTTGTTGTTGGTTGCAAACGGACATCCACATGAGGTGTCATTCGTTGAAGGAGTCTCATGTCTCCATATCCACAGCAACAGCTGACCATTCTTGTTCATGTTGAGTGTATTGTTCTAGCCAGTAGTTAGCCAGAAGGTGTTATTTGTTGCCCAAGGGTTTCCCGATCAGGGACCATTGATACCCTCATCGGGAGATGAGGATTCCAGAAAGGGTAATCTCATACCTCAGTTGGGATAGTTTTGTTGAGTCATCACTAAAAGATGTTGTTTTGTTTGGGCCCGTTTGGGTTTCCCATTTGGGAACCATTGGGGCGCCCTGTGGGTTTCTCAATTGGGAACCATTGGGGCCAAGAGGGTCCCAATTTGGGGTTAACAGTATATCCCAATGTTGATCAATTGGATGTCAATGACCCTGTGAGCAATTGTTAGCGTGTATTTAGCTAGATTTTAGCGTGACATAAGATGGGTGCAGGGAAACTTAGTTAGTGTACAGACGAAACCTCTAAGAGGAGTTTAAGGAGACAACAAAAACAAAAAATGACAAACACACACCCTGGCGGTCGTGGAACACCTTGGTTTATATTTCAAGTTATTTTAATTCTATTTTTTAAAGAAAGAACTATATTCCAAAGTGATGAAAAAGTCAAATTGTTTTGTGAAAATTAACAAAATGTTTGTTATTTTCAAATTTCCAGAGGAGGAAAAAATAAGTTTTTAATTTCGATCAATGTTGTTAGTAACTTGGCAGCATTAAGAGTGATAAGAGTAAAATGGGGTCTTTTGTTTCTTTTATGAACCAGCAAAGCGTTTCCGTATTGTGAGCTTCGATGTCTTAGTGCAGTGTTGTAACTTCGTATCATTATCTGCCCTGGTGGTATATATATATAAATCCAGTAGTCGGTAGTCCGGTAGCTTTTAATTTGTAGTCTTCGATCGTGCAGTAGTGCTAAATGTTGAATCTTCCACAGATTGGGCGTTAACACCAACTTCTATTTGAGCAATCACTCGTATAAAAGAGAACTCTTTTGCACACACAAAAAATGCTTTCTGCACTGTCATTGCAATCGTCTTGTTAAAAGTTTTTATTTTATTTTTATAAAACAACATTTAATTGGTTTTATTGGTTTTGAAGTGAATTGCATTTTATTTAATTTTTTGCTAGTTTATTTATTTGTATTTACCGGGGGGGGTATCTTAATATTTTTTATTATTATAATTGTTGTTGTTATTATTATTATTATTATTTTTGTCAGTTATTTATTTAGTTTAATTTTAGTTTTGGTTTGGGTTTTGTTTTGGGTTTTTTGGGGGGGAGGGGGCGGTTGACAAGAAATTGCAGAAAGCATCTTTATCAAGTTGAGTTGGTCAAGTTGTCTTAAATCTCTGCCACATAAATCCACCGGTACAAACCAAGGCTGGAAAGTGAGAAAAGTCTGGTACCATTCACATTTTGAGAGTATACATGTTTTGATGATGGTTGTGTGAACAGGGAACCAGACAAGGTGGCCGTATTGTGAATCGAAAGGCCATGCCCTGCTGGTGTAGATAGTTCAGTGGGCTTTACTATATAACTTTGGGCTTTAGTTTTGTGTTTGAGATTTGATTATTTTTTTTTTCCTGTAGTGAAGTATTATTATTCACATGCTGCTTGAAATATTAATTTAGTCATATAAGCTAATCATTTTATTGGTGTTTAATTATGTTCATTAATATCTGTGATATATACACTGTTTAACAAATGCCCTGGAGGTAAAACATGTTTTTTCTTTTTTGTCTGGAGAAATATTGTAAGATAGTTAACCCATGATGGAGTCGTGGCTGGAACATCGTATAGATCAATTAAACATGGTATACCATGCTGGACTTTAGCAAGATATATTTTATTTTCCCATAAAACTGAATTTAAAACAGATGTTAGCAGACAGATTCTATTACGTAGACAATTTCCATGGTTTCATTAGGTAGTCGATAATGTGGAAATCTTCAAAAGCTGGTCTTAAAAAGAGTTGAATAAGAACCTTATTTTCCTTAGATATTACGAGGAGGATAGTGGTTTTGTTAGAAGCAGGTCTTAAGGTAGAACGAATATTTTGTCAGTTTATTCTCAATGGTGAAGCCACTCTGTAATTTGGACAAAATTCCGCCAGCTACAGGCGGGCTTTTGTGCGGCGCAATATTCAAGCTGGTCTTAATCGTGGCATTGAAAGATGGAACTGTTGAGCAAAGATCTGAAATCCTAGAGCTGAACAGTCAAACGTAAACAAAATGGGTAATCATTTCAGTTGTGATGAATACGTTAATTTGTAAGACAGCTTTCCGCAAATTCATGCAGCCAAAATATTGACTGTTTTGTGCGATATGCAAGTGTGTAAGAAGAGAAAATTGTTCGATAAAATGTCCTTTGGAGAATTGTTCTTCCTCACAAAAAAAGTTCTCCACCCCCCTTCTTAAAGTTTCAAGTTGGTCATTTCATGAATACAAGTCAGTCCACTTACTAACTGGGCCCAATTTCATAGAGCTGCTTAAGCACAAGAAGTAGCTAAGCACAACAGGATTGTGCTTACCAGAATAAGGTTACCAGCCAAAATACAACTTCACATGTGTGACTGGTATCCTGCTAATTTTTGCTTAGCCGAAAAAATTGTTAAGCACCATTTTCTGCTTAAGTAGCGCTGTGAAATTGGACCCAAGTTTGTCACTCCGCTTAGAGTGTGTGAACATGATTTGTGTGATATTTTGGAAAATTGGGTTGTATACTATGAACAAATAAATGCTTATCTACAGGACATCAAGGTGTCTCCACAAAAGATACAACCAAGAAAGATTTCATTCTTTTTCAGAGTTAACATGATTTCTTTCAAATGATTGCACATGATAGCTCCAAGGCCCTTAGGAAAATACTTGGCCAGCATTATTTTTTACAGATCATATTGATCTTTGTTTTGTATTCATGGAGTCTGTCCTAAACTATGTTACATAATTTGTATTTAACACCAGGCTGCAACAAGATTTTGTTTTTATCATTACTCTGTAAATTCATCACTTGCAAAAAAGGGCTCAGCAAATTGGTGAATCGGCATCAATTCTAAATATGATGATTGCTGTACGACCATGCGAAAAGAGCCAATTGGAGCAATAGCCCAAGTAGGAACGAAAGCAAGATGATTGTTTTTGTAACGACACATCTGAACTTGCTGTTCCTCCTAATGCTTTTTTTTTTTATAAATCAAAACACGAGGAGGAAAGAAAACAATGTGTTGGTTACTTCTGTTACTCTGTGGTAATATTCAAATGATCACAAAAATGTTTTAATTGTTATAATTTTACGAAAAGGCTGCTTTTAATAATGCTAGACAAAAGTTCTGTGACTGACAATTGTACAAAGATGATTTGTTGTTTTGTTGTCAAGTCGATAGAGGGATCCTTTCCAGAAGCCTTGCAGATTGATCTAATCTCTGAATGGAAGACTTCACTGTTTACGTTTGTTGATGCTGTGTATTGGACGCATGCATTTATCCATTATAGCTTATGATGCAAACAGTATGAAGAAACAAAAAATACCTGGTCAAAACATTTCAGGGCGACCGATAGTCTGTGTTGAGAAAAACGCGGTTTCACAAACCGACAGGTTTCATTTAGCATAATTTATTTTAAAATTACAAAAAACATTTTGATTATTTCAAATAACTTGGCAGGGATCAAACATTCAAAATGCCATACAGTCATTTCAAACAAACAAAAACGATGAAATAAGAAATAATTCCGAAATCCTTTTTTTTTTTAATGGTTTTTTCCTTGTTTCTTACAAGAATTTTCGACTTTTTGTTTTCTTTTTCTTTTTTTTAATTTAAAATAATTAGATGAACCCTGAAATCTAAATTATCAGATCACAATAAAGAGTCTAATTTGTGAGAAATGTTTTACATTTTTTTTGTCGTTTTTTTTATAGAATGAATATGCACAGACATTTCTATAAAAAACAAATCTTTCTGGAAAACTTTCTGCAATCCTACTCCCCTAAGCAAACACAGCTTCCCTGTTTTGTTAGTCATTTTGCTCTTTTCAAAGCCCGAAAGACTATTTCATGCATGCTGCATATAATATAAATTATATCATGCCATATATGTACCGTTAGGATTGTATATGTCAAAATGTACTCATTTCATGATAATCAGGATATGTCTCGTTCATTTGAATGAAAACTTATTTGTTAAAATATATTTATTGCTTTCTTTACCACAATGTTTTTTCTGGGAGCAGCCCACATTTTCTTGTAAAATAAATGAAGACAAGCAATTAACGTAACAACTTAATAAAAATGTTGAAGGAGAATGAACTGCCCAACTAAACCTACTTGCGTTACATATTTCTGTTTTATTTTTCTTTCTTTCCTTTTTTTTACACCATGAGGAATGTGTTTAGGCATGACTTACGATTTCACATGAGGGCTTCTACATTTATGAATTATAATCTGAGCATTCTAATTTAGGAAACCCACCAAAGAATAATGTATGTTCGGTTGTTAATATCACATTGTAGAGTTGTAATAATTCTGGTAAGGATGTGAGGTATTTCAGGCCGAAAAGGCACCTCAGTTTGTCGGCACTTAAAAAACAAATTTCAAAACTGCTGGAATTTCAAAACCAGGAGGCCAATTTCCTAAAGCTGCTTACCAGTAACAGTTTTCGTGCTAACAACAGCAGAACAATTTCCATAAGCATAAGTGTATGTCACAGGTTAGCAAGAAATTTAAGCGGCCAGCTTGTGCGTTCACCGTGGATTTGCATTGTTCTGTCCTTCATTTGCTAAGCACTGGAAGGTTAACTTGCCTTTTTCTGTGCTTACAGTTGAGCAGTGACATGAAATGGAAGCACAAGATTAGCCGGTTAAAGCAGCTCTGAAATTGGGCCCAGTACAAGTTTTGGGGACTTTTGAGATCTTGACTTTTGACTCGTATTGCAGCTGTGGCTATGTGTTTAAGACTCATGGCTTCACAATGATGAAGCCAGAGTCTGAACTAAAACTTAAAAGTTGAAGCTAATGTTTGGGAAAAAACTCCTGTTGCTTTTTTATTATTATTTTTAAAATGATGAAATAATTTTGCTTCCATTAAATCTGAAGTAATCAAGGGAACGTGGCCCAAAAAGTTATATGGGGGGAAAAGTTCTATGCCAAAAAACAATTAGAAAAACTTATTAATTAACAAGACAGATTTGGATTCTCTTGTATTCTGGCTTTATAAACACCAACCACAATCTTCAGTTTCTATTAAAAAATGAAATAACAAGTGAGGGCATTCAAAACTTACTGGGATAAAAACGTAATTTTGTTTCTACCCTAAACACCAATGTGTTTTAAGCACTATACTCGGTACTTTCCCAAGTTCTGTGAAAAAAAATCCACAAGCAAAATCACTCAGGTGGTACACAGTGCTTAATACACATCGATGTATTGGGTAAAAACAGAATTATATTCTTTATCCCCGATGCAAAATTAACATCTATCGGGATAAAAACCTTGAAAATCATAATGTACTGTGAATGTTCATCTCTATGGGTATTTGTGTAGTCAATTAACATGTGATTTACATTTAGCATGAATACCTGACGACCTGTTGTGAACACTATGCTGCTGATGCCAGTGCTGTATCTTTTATGTACAATAATAACACTATTTCAGTCCATTCAGACTCCAGTCTACTCAAGATCTTTGTTCAGCTGTGGCTAATAAAATCTGAAAAATGCTGAAATTTTGTGGTGTACTTTGTTCTTACTTTAGTGGTTGATTTGTTATTGGTTCCCCTTTACAAATAACATGAAGGAAAACAACCTAAATTTGTTTGCCAAGTAAATATTAACTGACCCTATATCTTTATGACATCATTTCATAGAGGTAATGATAATTAGCTACGGGTCTTTTCCAAACCCCGGCTTGGGCTTCAGTTCAGGCTCCACCAATCCATTAATTTTGGAGCAAGATTTTGAAGAAAAAAAACCCTTGGTAAGCAAGGCTCACTCGAATTACGCCCTCCTTTGACTCGGAGTAACTAGTACTTCAAGAGGGCAGTATTTAACTGAACTGATCAGACCTACACACTGAGCATGGTCTGACTTAGCAGACATAGGTACCACTTGCCATGCCGTGCTAATATCACAATAAAAAGCAACTTAGCATTTCAAACGTTAATCCTTGGGGTTTCATTTGTGACAGCTCTTTTGCAGCATAGCTCTGCAACTAACCACAGGCCATGTATTTTTTTAAACATAATAAATTGATATAAAAATGGTGCAAACTAACTCTATAAAAACAAAAATCCGACTAGAATGCTCTGTGCACATCCTATTGGTTGATCTGGTTAGTTTTACCATACAGGAATGTCACATGGTACTGAATACTCCAGTGTACTCAGTTGTCCACGGTTGACATAGAGGGCG